>CAJUYI010006854.1:0-13044 GCA_910591695.1 Galerucella pusilla
ACCAATCAAATATATTGATATAAAGGTACATTTATATCTGGGTCAAGACATACAAAATAAGTGTCTGACATAAAATTGAAATAGCATTGACAGTTTGGGAAGGCTTTTTATGCATAGTACTATTTCATACCTTATGCTGATTATTATAAAACGGGGTTTTTTATGACTTATGGAAATAAAAATCGAGAGCATATTGGATTAGCCAAAATAATAGAAATATAGAAACTGTTGACTATATTCGGCACTAGTATGTTTCTGTTCTATTTACCCGCATATATATCGTTCATAACTTTTGAAATTTTTAGTTGTATCAAGAATTTCAAAATATTTTCCTTTTTTTTAATAGTTGGGAAACTGTTTAATGGTTAGTTTTTCTGGATTTTAAAAACGAAAATTTGAAATTCCCGACAACTACCTTAATAATGAGCATAATTTATTTTAGGATATTAACAAAAGTGATTTTAAATATACTAAAGGCTTACATTATAGAAAGATAAATGAAGCACAAACACATTTCCAACTATAAACTTTAAGGAAATATCTTCTAAATATCAATTTACAAATTGAGGATCATTCAAATATAACCAGTTTTAGAATAAAACAATATGCATTGAAGGATGTGTTGATATTGTTATATTACTTATACATATTTTCAATTGAATACAAATCAAAAATGAGATATCTCTATAAGATGTTTTTATGCTATTGTAGTCTTAATAGTGCTTTTAATAATATTAAAAACCAATATTGCACTGGCTTGTGTTGTCCTTTAAACTTTTAATATCAACTATGGTAACCAATATTGCACAAAAAAAGTATCAAAATTGACCAAGCATATGGAACAGTAAAGCATTCTCTGGACTGAGATCAAACAATGGAAAACTTGTTGCAAAGAAAGAGAGGTTGTAAAACAATATACAACAAGCTGGTTCCATTTTCAGTAGCTTATATTGAATTCCCAATTTAAGCATTTTTTCACACATCCCTCAATAATTACATAGTTTTAATCTTAAGATTCTGTAGTATTCCAGGTAGACATATTATAAGAAAAATGCTATAAATATAATATGAAGGTTAACCGGAAACAACCAAAAAATGTTATTTATGAAATATATAATCATAATATACTTGAATTCAAAACATTCGATGAAATACTCAACTGTCTTAAGCTAGAATTTATTATATAATTCTATGTATATTTATACAAAATTGTTGATACAATTGCACCAAATGAAATGAGCCAAAATACCAAGTTAAAAATAGTAAAATTTTCATATTTAGTGGCTTAATATTAGGTTACTTAAGTCTGCTTGTTCCTTGATTTTGGGTATAAACAGAATCTATTTTGGAACCAAATTATTAATCTGAACTTTATAAATGTGACAAATACTTAGTTTAGGAAATCTGAGAATTTTGTACTTATATTATAAATATACCAGAGAAGCTGGTAAAAAATTCTCCTATTAATTAACTTAAGGTCATTTCAGGGCTTTTGGGTGTCTAATTCTAATCTTTTTTATTCAACTCATGTACTATATTTCAATGAGCAACAAGTTATCATGAGTGAGATGAGTATTTTCACGATGAGTGCATCAGTGTAGAGAGACAGACTAAAAACTCCATAGTGGACACATAAAAAACCGTGAAATGGACAATAATAGCTTTATTAATGATATAAAATATTCAAATTAAACACTAAACTAAGGGTGAAATTCATAGTCGACACTTGAGGGTCACTCATACTTCACTCATCCTTATTGTATGCACAGACACTCGATAGGCGAAAAGTGAGGTTGAGTTTGAGTATAACTCGAGTGAAATATGAGTACAGATTCTAGCTCCCTTGAGTGGAGATTTCTAGCCTATAAACCACGTTTGTACCTTACACTGTCATTTTACTATATAAAAATTTTGTTTGGTTTTTATTTGTCTGTTATAGTTTCAAATTTTTCAAGGAAATTAGTATGATGGATGATTTTATTGATTTTGTGAACTATATAGATGAGGAAAATGCTTACGTTCATCGTTTACCTGGGTTAGTAAGGTGTAGTTAAAAACAAAATTATTAAATTAATCCATTTTTTATACGAAACAATGCTCTCCGCATGAATTAAACTCGTGTGCCAGTGACACTCATGCCTTTTTCTTTTCAGCTAAGCTAGCACAATCAGTTTTTTTTTTCTATAAAAAAAATATTTACGAACCAGCTCACTTAAGGCTAATTTTTCGCTAGACGAAAAGAGTTTTTTTTTGTTTTCTATTTTCCTAAGAAATAATGAACTTTAATGAAATATCTACTACAAAAATTGAAAATAAGAATATAAAATTACCTATTAAATAACTAGCTTGAAAAATAAACTTACGCAGCAAATAAGAAATATATATAAACAGTAAAGAACTAAGCTGAGAATCAAATACTTGCAGAGGACTAATACACGAACTGAACACAAATTCGAATATGAATGCAATGCAACAGATGTCAGAAGAACGTTAAAGGACGTTCATAAATCACAATTGTTAACCAAACGCAACCAAAAGTTTCTAATAATAACATTGATGCCAAACTTTCTCCACTCAAATGGAAGTATTACTTGAGTAATGACTGTGGATATCAAAAGTCGCCTCTAGCTAAACTTAAACTAAGTTGAGTTGGAGTATGAGTGACCCTCAAGTGTCAACTATGAATTTCACCCTAAGATTTCAACTTGTGTGTTAAGAAGATTTGGATGCATAAATAAACTGCAAATAATTTGTTTCAACCTCATTTCTAAATATATTTAGTTTTCCACTAAATATAAGAATTTTTTTCAATAATTCTCATGCACTCTGACACCCAAAATATTTAAGTTTAATGAAAAATCTATCATGACACTACCTTCTTCTACAAGACAATCTAATAATAATAATGGATTTTAACTGTGGTTAGATGGTAAAAGATATTTAAACATTGTCGAACTGCACACATGAATATTATGAAATTGAAAACACACTTATTTATGTTCTGATATATACAGTGGGCTTCAACTTTGAAGGGTTCATCAATTATACAAATATCACAACATGGGGGATTGCTGCAACCACTAAAATACAACATGCAAAAATATTGACAAGATTAAGATTTCTAGTTAATGGATTTATGTTAATCCAAGGCAGCAGTACTTTAAACACAATTAATAATTCAAATAAATTAAATATTGAGATATCTAATTATTTATTGTGCTTTTTAAAAAATATGTCTCATTAAAAAATCGCTGATTACTAACACACTCTAAAATCTACATTCTAGAACCCTTTTGTTGCAACACTTTGGCCCTGTCTTCTCTGTCACTCTTTATTTCTGGGCAATCTGGTACACCACATTCTCTACTTACAACACACAAAAACTCTGCATGTTCATCAGCATTATAATTGTATTGGGAGCCAATGTTTATTAATTGCTCAAATTTCCAGCCATCTGACATAGTTGACACCATCTAAAAAATTATAAACACCCCAAAATGAATAATTTAGACAAGAAACAGTAAAAATTACAGTTCTATACAATATTTATCCACTTCACAATATTAAAAACAAGCATAATAGTAATTGAAAACATTAGTAAATATATGCAACAGCATTGAAGTGTGTATAATTATGACCAACACAATGGATCTAGTTCTACTGGAATCTCCCTAAGATTAATATTATAAAAATAGATTGTTATGAAATAAAACCAATAGAAGATTACCTGTGTCAACTCATCTTCATGGCACTGTAAAACTCTGTAAACATGTTTTTTACCATCTTTATCAGGTCTACATTCTCTATTCATTATTCGCATTTTAACCAGTGTGATTAATTCAGCAATATTGTAAAATTCAGCTTCTTCTAATACTCCCTCTTCGGCCAAACCATTATTAATCACTAGTTTCCCATGCCTAAGATAATTTAAAACAGGAGAAAAATAGTTGGGATCTCTGTCTATTAAATATGCTCCTGTCTCATCCTGAAATAAATGTGGGAGTCAAAATGATCCATGTATATTCTTGATGAATTAATACATTAAAGGTAAATATTTTTGGACAAGTATATCCACTCGTATATCCATGAGTCACAGAAAACAAAAATACAATTTAAATAAGACATCTCTTCAGACATATATAACGCTATTATTATTATCACAGAGATATTCCGTTCAACAAAGCATAATAAAAGAATTTCTTCATTTTCATGAAAAAAAAAAACTTACTTTATCAGAAATTAGTTCACTATCTTCTTGTATTAACCTAAACAAAAATGAGTTAGGATCTCTTGCCAATGTAGTTTTGGTTGTTAAAAAACATGTTCCGCCTACATTTAGTTTTACCCATTGTTTGTTTCCAGCTTTTAAAAGAATTTGTTTATTGTCATCCGACTCCATGACGAGATCTGCCATGTTTGAGAGATAATAACCTCTTTACTAACTTGACACTTGACAGTGACAACCACTTTCTTTTCAGAAATAATTAATTCATCTACTTTTGGGAGCAATCATGGAGCTAATAGTAGCTCCATGGGAGCAATTGATGATAGGTATATCATAGATCTAGACTAAAAACTTATTCTAGTTCTATGTATGGTAGTACATGGAGAAAATGATATGAAGTTGTATGAACTAGGCTCGTATTTTGACTGAATTCAGAATTCAGGGACCTTGTCTGTTTATCATGAAAATATATGTATAAAAAAAAGATTAGCTTTGGCTGACCAAGTCATCCACGTGTAACTGATTAGCTTAGTATGCTTAGAGTAGTTAAGTTATTACTTGTGAACTAGAAGAAGTTAAGATCAGTCCTGTTACTAACTTCATTGTATTGATACATTGTACTTTTGTAGTGCGGAATTATTTTTTTAATTTTTATGTTAGTCCCAATTAAAATTCGTTTAGGTTTTGATTTGGAATGTTCATAGAGAGTTATATTCTGGATTTTGGTAAGTACTGATTATTGCGTTTGATAATTTGTAATACTCATAATTATCGTTAAAAATTCTGAAGCTGTTTAAAATCGTATTTTGTTCAATGATATTTAAATATAGAGCTTCTTAAGGCAAAACCACTAAAAGACAATAAAAACACATTTATAAACTATAATAATCTACAAATTCAAATTTTAAATTAAAAATACGTTCTGTTAATTGTATTGAAGTTAGGTATATACATACATTTATGGTTTAATCAGTAAACAAAAATATTGTTTGCTGTATCTATTAACTTATACATACCTATTTGATGTTTAATGGCTGTTTCAACTGGATACAATAACTACATAAAGGTATAATTTGACATCCAATATACTAGGTGGTTACATTATTTGGTAGCTTCGATTAAAAAAAATAAACACCAGAAAACTTAAATTCCAATATTTTTAATTGTGATCATATATTCCTACTTAGTCTTCTTGAATTTATTTATGTACAATTTTGGTTTATTCTCCCTTTAGGTATATACATATTTCAGTTAACAAAACTATTATGTATTGTATCTATTAATTTTTACATAGCTAAGTATTCAAAGTTTAGTATCTCTTTCAACTGGATACATTAACTAGATAAAGGTATAGTTTGACAAGATACAAGGTTGTTTCATTCGGTAACTTGGATTAAAACAAAATAAACACCAGAAAACTTAAATTCCAATGTTTTTAATTGTGCTCTATCCTTACTTAGTCTTCCTTCAATTCATCACTGTGCTTGGATTCTATTTAACATAATATGTTAAAATTTGAAATTATATTAGGTATTTGTTTTTTCAATGAATCGTTGTGGGGTCGTGGCACTACTTATGGCCACTACCCTACTTATGGCCACTTGTTTCTTTAAGAACTGAAATTAAGCGCTTTTCAACAATTTAAGCAAAATTATCGGTAAGGGGAGGTAAATATGCATGTTCCAATATATTTGGGTAAGTACAGTTGAAAAAACAAAGGTTGGTGTGGAATGAACAGTTAAAGTGTGTAATACGTACAGGCATTTGCCTATTGTTATTGCTAAGAACTTATCAGTAAACATCCTGACTATTGAGTTTCACCAAGGTTTTTTTCTGAATTTTTGTAGTTCCAGAGGTAAAGTAGATAATCAACACCCAAGATATTTTTATCCAAATATTTTTTTTTTATTTCCTAAAATAAATATCAAGGTGGCCGTTTGCAGAAACAAAAAATTGAGGATTCTTGAGTTATGGCCATATGGTGGCCAAAAGTAAAATATAAAATTTTACTTATGGCCATAAGTTATATTTGAGTAGGTGAGTGTGTTATACAGTTACTAAGTAAGGTAGGGTGATTTTATATTGTTTAAATTTGGTGCCCATGGTAAAATATCAATTGTATATAAATATGCTGCAACTGTACGTCAATGTGTTGCAAATGAAATAAAAATACAGTGTTTGAAAAGCATAAATAAGGAAAAAACCATGTTTGAGTAAGCACATTGAAAATCTGATATTTTAGGACCCAAGCATGATCTCTTAGAACAAATTAGAAAATTTGTTATATACAATTTTCAGGGAGTGTTAATGTCTATGAAAAGTTACAAATTTCAATTGTTAAATTACATTAAACTTCTCAATTTAGATTACATTTTCTTACCCTACCTTTTTTATTGCTTTTGTAAGGTACCTACCTATAACATAACACCATCCAATTTAATAAACAAATATGCATTTATTTTGAAAATTAGTGGCCATAAGTAAAGAACTAATGTCGGACTGATGGCCAAAAGTAAGGAATTTGTTGCTCTTGGGAAAAATCTAAATATTTTTAATATAACAGATGTATATAATGTTGAAAACTACATACTTCAACCTATTAAATAGTTTTTTTTTCTGGTAGAATATTATTGAAAAATCGACCCCATAAAATGATTATTGTCTTAAAGTGGCCATAAGTAGTGCCAATTAGTTTCAAGCTTTTCTAGGCACTTGTAATTGTACTATAACTGGTAACAAGCTTCTGATCCATAAGCTTCTATACATTTTTTATGATCAAACATGGCATAAAATTGTGCATTAAATAATTTATTTCAAGGATAACAATTGTTTGCAGATTATTGTATGCAATTGATTTTCAGAATGTATGCAATTAAGTTTTTTTTATAAATAATAAGATTGATTGTTTCTATTGTATTGCCAATAATGTTTTGAAATAAATTTGCATATGTAGTGCTTATAGGATATAATTAGCAGAAGAGTCCTATGAAAATAAAAATTATTAATTTTTTCTCAATCATACTTATGTATCCTAATATCTTTACCTGTTATCTTGATGTACAAGAATTTGCAGTTCATAAAAGAGAGGCTTTGGATGAAGTAAACATCAGATAAAAATAACATACTTTATTTAAATTTTTGAATATTACTTTCACAATAACATTTATTCACACTTAGAATATACTTCAAATAATACTTGCAATAATAGAAGAATATTCGAAAACTTAATGAACTTAAAAATATTCAGAAACAAAAATATAAATATGATTTTAATAGTGGATGATAATACAATGTTATTTAGATCAGAGATCTGAGGAACTTCTATACAGGATAAATGGATGATAGAACAACAAATTTCCATTCAAATAATCTAGTTAAAATTTCAAGCATATAAAAGTGAAAGCTTTATAATTTTCTACAAGTTTAAAATGATGGTTAAATGGAACATAATCCTTTGAGGTACATGGTTATCCTATTTCATACAGGGAAAATATTTAAACATTTTTAATTAAAATTAGGTATATCAACATACAACTTTGATTAAATGTTTTTTACCGGGTATTCCAAGCAGGATAACAAACTTTCTTAGCATCCCAATTTTTCTCTAAATCATGATAGACTTTCGGTGTTTTATCGTTGTAATTCAAAGCTTGGCAAACTCGACAGTAGTGAAAATTTTGGCTTTGAAAATACCCATGTTCATTGAGTACTTCAAAATGTGATTTCCATCGGTAATACTCTAGAAATTCATTCGTTTTGTTCAGTCTAAGTATATATTGTGCTAAAGTTGCGGGATTTGCATATTCGTCTACGTTTATATAAGAATTTGGAGGCAGAATTTTTTCATAGTTTGCTCGACTTGCGCCCATTACTATAGGGATTGAATTTTTTTTGTGAAAACCGTTCCACCAAACTTTTTCTGTGATATATTCGTCGCAATTTGAATTCTCAAACGATAAATAGAATAAATATTTCTCCAAATCCGGACAGTCTTTTTTGAAGTGTCCAGGACATCTGAAACAAATTTTTTTTTATAATATTACACTTGATGAGTTTTCAAAAATCAAAAAGCCATCTTTGTCAAGGAATAAATCCAGTTGGAAATTACTGATTGAAGATAAACATAATACTTCATTATTTCCTTATTTATTGAGGTAACCGATTCTTGTTGAAGATTCATAATTGAATCCTGTAGCTTCATCAGAGTACAGCGAAACATGTTATTTTATTAAAATATAGTAGAGGTTTAACAAATAATTTATAACTTTTTGTTCCATTCATTTCGTAGTGTAACGTTATATTTGGCCACTATCCAAACTTCATTGAAATATTTAAATATCTACCGGACGGCGAGTAGCCAGTCCTTTTTCCTTACCAACATGTGATTCTCGTCGAGAACCTGTAGCATCGATCACCGCTGAAATAGTTCAGTCAGTCAAGAAAATCAATTGATTATAATTCCAAAAGTTTTCAAATTTTGACGTAAGGTCGGGAATGGTATAAAAACAAACTATGAAATTTTGCAACCTGTTCCGAAGTTCGGAACATTGTTAAAAATGTAATAAATGATAATTTGCTCAGTTCTTGAGACCAAAATTCCAAAAGTTCTGCAAAGTTGGAGTGGTGTTAAAAATATTATTTTACATCACGTGTCAAATTTGCAACCAATTTAAGTGTACGGAACATTTTTTGTTAATAAAAATTAATGTTTTTCTTTATTAAACTAAAGTAAAACGTTCCAAAAGTTCTGCAAATTTGACAGATCTATCGGAAAAATGTACCGAACGATTGTATAAATTTGCAACTTTTTACGTTGATCGGAACATGTTTATTTATATTTTTTTTTTAATTCGTGGTCATTTTTTCGAGCAAGGCGGTCTCGGAATGATTACAAAAGTTTTGAAACTTGGTTGCAAACTTTGAAAACATCTATTCTGAGACCGCCTTGTTCGAAAAAATGACACTAATTTAAAAAAATTATAAATAAACATGTTCCGGTCAACGTAAAAGGTTGCAAATGTATACAATCGTTCGGTACATTTTTCCGATAGATCTGTCAAATTTGCAGAACTTCTAGAACGTTTTCCTTCAGTTTAATAAAAAAAACATTAATTTTTAATAACAAAAAATGATCCGTACACTTAGATTGGTTGCAAATTTAATACGTGATATGAAATATTAAAACGAAAACTTCCCCAAGTTTGCAGAACTTTTGGAATTTTTTTCACGACCATACAGCAAAAATTAATTTAATTGCAATTTTAACAATGTTCCGGACTTCCGTCAAGGTTGCAAAATGAGATTAATTGTCGTCTCAATGTACCATTCACTTGACGAAGTTTGAAAACTTTTGGAATTATAGTTAAATTTTCGATTTCGAATGTCAATAATGACTGGATTAAAAGGCAAATTTTTAAATTTAATGTGCGACGGATAATCTCCGTTGGTGAGGATCAGTATACACTGATATTGGTCAAATATTTCAATTCTTCTCTCCTATAGAGAGAGAAATTAAGAGCACACTACCAATATGCAAATTCTTTTTCGAAGCGGAGCATGTGAACAGGAAGGGGATATGCAACGTATGTCGATTGCTCTTCGCATCGTTCAATTTAATAATAAAAATAAGCTTTCTTTCTCCTGTGAACCATGAACCGGTAAGGTTAATTTTAATTTCTTGTGAGAGGTTTACCTCAAACTTTTTTTTCTAAAGTGCATTCAATGTGAATGCACTTTGTACCTGCCAATTTGTACGTGACATTCCGGACGAAGTAGTTCTATGAGGTAGATTAACATCAGACACCTAGGACCTGTCCGAAGAAAATAAGGAAAGTAAAACCAACGTAAAACAACAAACAACATAATGCAACATTTATTCACTGTGATATTAGTTTTAAATTCATTCTACAACTTGTAAATTTAACAACGTTGTTCATATTCCTTCCCTTCCAGCATTTCCAGGTTTGTTGATAGAGAGTTGTTTTGTGAAAAACAAGTCGACTAATATTATTCAGGGTGGCGCCCACTTACCTTTCTTGATTAACTTTAAGTACATTCCTTAACTTGATTTATTAACTAATTAAATTCATTTGGTTTCTTATCTATTATCTCATTAACTTCAATAACTTAAAAAAGTAGGATTACCCACGAACCGGTAAGACTACTCCCTGAACTGATACTAGTTTGGTCTCCAAATTCACACCTGTGGTGCTCTCCACATTGAGTCGCCGCTGCAATTTATCTTGCCTTATTATTTTAAATAAATAATAGGTAACAAAATTGGCGCCCAACGTGGGCGCATGTTCACATGCTCCGCTTTGAAAAAGAATTTACATAATGGTAGTGTGTTCTTAATTTATCTCTCTATAGGGGAGAAGAATTGAAATATTTGACCAATATCAGTATATACTGATCCTCACCAACGGAGATTATTCGTCGCACATTTGCCTTTCAGCGGTGATCGATGCTACAGGTTCTTGACGAGAATCACATGTTGGTAAAGAAAAAGGACTGGCTACTCGCCGTCCGGTAGATATTTGAATATTTCAATGAAGTTTGGATAGTGGCCAAATATAACGTTACAGTAGGGTGCTTAGTAATTCCTATTGTCGATTTGTGAAATTGATATTGTTGATTGAAAAAAGAAAAAACAACTAATATCAATATACAAGGTGTATTGTTATTTCACAGGCAAAAAGGTTTACACATTTTTTCTCAATCTAGAACTGGTTTTTTATTGTTATTAGTAAATGGCTTCATTGGGCTATTTTTATTGAGAAACATGTGTATGTGTACCTACCAGATATTAAAAATATATACGGGGTGATTCGTTAGTTATGAGTTTACATAAAAATAAGCAATAGCTATTTGTGTATCAACAGCAGAAAGTAGTACTTTTGGCATTCGAGACTACCAAAGAACTTTCTGCTCGAAATACACTCAAGATTTTTCTACGATCACACCAAAATAAAATTAATTGCCATTGTTTGTACTTAGCAGTTTCCAGATTGCAGTTTCGTGTACCTATGTACGTAGGCAACACTTATTACATTAATGTCAGTTATTTTTTAGATTTCCCTATTTCTCATTAAATTATTACGGAAAATACTATTGAATGCTTTAACATATCAGAAAATCAACTAAAATATTTTATTCTACAGTTTATATCAAAATAACTACTAGCTCTCTTTTATCTATAAATAAAATTAGGCGTGCGCCAAAGTTACTTTCTGCTCAAGAGCGCCAATAATGTCAAATTATGAAAGCGCGCGGAAAACATCAACTTTGCAGTTGCTTTTCAAGGCACAAAAGACTACTTTCGATAGTGGTCGTAGAAAAAATATATATGTGGTACTTTTACATCTGCCCTGGTGCCCGTTCAAGTATTTCTCTTTTCCAGTGAGACACCCTCTAGAATAGGGAACAAATTATGTATCATGATATAAATAATTGTTTTGTAGGTTTCAAAATATTTTTTGTGAAAATAAATACATTTTTGAATGTGGTTAATATTAAAAATTTGCTTACTTCAATTTTCCACAGCCTCCGTATACGTCAACGTCGATATATTTTTGTAGTTCTTTAACATACGCCCATCTATTATTTTTACCACCACAATTCGATCCTAAAATGGCTACTAATACATCTCTACGTTTTTCCAAAGACAAATCCACTTGTTCCGGCTGGTTCTTTAAAACTGTTCTGCCATAGGGAACCGGTATATCAGAGTCCATTCTAGAATGAAGGTTAAATTGCTGAAAGGCAAAATTTTTGCAAAATAGGAAAAAAATTATATTTTTATGAATTTTAGCCGATTTCTTGTAAAAAATAAACTGCATGTAATGGTTGGGGCGTATATAAGGGGGGGGTTTGGGGGTTCAAACCCTCCCCATAGAAAATACAATAAAGGTACAATAATTTTTTATTAGCATACTGCCCTAATATGAGTATTCATCGGGATGTGGCAATAGAAATAGATTCCTCAACAATTGTGAATAATTTAGCTGAAGAGGTTAAATTTATTTTTGTGAGATTGATTTTCTGTTTCAATAAAAGCTTCAATTTTCAATCATCTATCACTTTTTAAAATAGGTGCTCCCAAATTAATATACAGGTAACATGTCGGCTGGTATGGGAATGCAGCGAAGAACTTAGAAGACTGGCGACTCGGAACAGTGTAACAGCTGACGAACTTGCAAGAGCAGGATCGTCAACACTGATGAACGGATCCAAACCATCTGTGGGCATCCCCAGATGCTCCACTAGGTCATGGTTAAAAGAACAATCCATAAAACTCTGGAAGAATACGCCCAGGCAAACACATAGAAAGAAATTTATGAAAGAACCATCAGAAAAAGTAGCAAAAGAACAGCTCTCAATGAGCAGGAACAAACTACGCACACTTTTCCACAAAGGAGCACCTGAACAAAATAGAGCTGTATAACGGAGACCTCACATGAAGGAGATGCAAAAAGGACACTGAAACAGTACTGCACATATTATGCAGCTGTGAGACGCTGGACCACAGGAGGCAAAAACTAAATGGAAGACCCCAAATGACTCCAGAAGACTTCTACAACCAACCAGTAAAGAATGTTAGAAGAATCCACAATAAGCCCAAGAGGCTGAGGTGGTGCCGGCGAAGGGACGGCTCCTTTAAAAAATATACAAGGTGCGCCAATTATTTCCACTCCATCTCTAGCACCGAAACTAAAAGAGGTATCAACAAGATTTCTTGTAGGTTTATACGGTGTCACTCGGACTACAATTGTGAAATATTTTGATGTATACAGGGTGGCTAATTTTTGTGGAATGAAAAT
>CAJUYI010006855.1:0-13044 GCA_910591695.1 Galerucella pusilla
GTTCATCTATTAGCGAAAATTCATATCCACCATGGGCGCACGATAGAAATTTTGTAAGGGATTGTTTTATTTCTAAAAATTTCTATGTCATGGGCGTTTGATGCAATTTTAGTGGTTTATTCATTACTATTTTTGTTTCTGTTAACGATTAGAGCTTTTTTAGATGGATTTTTCAGCTACGTTATGTTTTCTCTCCTTCTAGCAATTACGCGAAACAACAACAAACTAGATTCTGGAGAGAATCCTTATCCGTCTGTGGATTCCCTTCCAGAAGAAGAATTGTCACATTTGCGAAAACAACTACAAGAAATGGCGCAAGAAAAAAGTAATTTGGCCCTTCAGTTGGGCGAACAGAAGGGCCACCTGAATATATTACAAAAAGAAATACAAAAATTGAAGGTTGGTAACTCGTCTTTTCTATTGAGAATAAATGAAAATTTATATTTTCAAGTGTTTTCAGGAAGAATCTAACATCCAGCTGGAACATTTAACTGAAGAAAATACAACTTTGAGGAATAGATTAAGAGACGTCGCACATTCTCCATTGTCTGACAATGAAAAACAACAATTGCTGTTTGATTCCCACAGGCATCATAGCTCTGCACCAGCTTCCATTGCAACTAACGTAAGTTTTTTCATTAATTCTAATAAAAAAACTACCAGAAGTTTGCTATGAGATCCCTAGTTGGTTTCTGCCAAGGCTTTAATCTCTTCGGTTTCTAGCTCCCGAGAGATATTCTGGAAAGTATTTTCATGACTTTATTCTTTTCTAATTTCACCCTGACAGCATTAGGACCAACTCCGCAGAACGGTTCAGGTTTCACAAAAGAAGGGTCCCCTGATTTCTTGGTTAGCTCATAAGCTATTTAATTTCCTTGATCACCAGCATGGTCTGAAAACTGTTATATCTCCTAGTTCATTAAGTTTTTCCAGGCAGTTGCGAACCACCTTCGAAATGCTCGACAATCTGATGAATTCGATATTCTCTTCCCACGATAGTTCCTATCCATCTACTCTTTGAATTGTTGCTTCTATCAATAGGATAAGAGGCGTGAGGTCTAGTATCACCTCCATGGACATGATGTCATAGCTTCTATTAATTTTATATTGACTTCCTTTTTACCGATACTATGGACTCTTTTCTCTATGCAGAATCTGGTCTTCCCACCTTAGATCTGGTTAGATCTATCCATTTTCTTTGTTATATAATTCGCCTCCAAAACTTTCATTTCTATTTAATTCTATATGTCTATTATTTCATCTTTATGACTAAAGTCCATTTTCCAAGGTGCGAGTTGACGCTGCAACTCGAAAAAGTTGCATGCAACTTGGCGTTTTTTTTTTTCGTTGGACGCGTCGGTAGCATGAATTAGAACTTGCTCTATTTTCAAGCGAATTGGAAACTTTTCTGGTGGATTTTGTCGCACCAACCCAAAATTTCTATTGGCTGCTCCGCTCTGACATTGCTGTCACTGCCAATCAATTTGGCAACACGTTACGTTCCCCTATGCCTGGATGAGTTGCAGCAACAAATTATCGATATCCTGATTGTACTTTTTCTTGCAGCGATTTGTCCCAGCAGCAAGTCGCAGCGATTTGACGCAACGTGGAGAATGAACTTAACTTGTTTTGAAATTTCAAAACCAATTATTGTGTCATGTCAATATAAAATAAATAAAAAAATGTCATAAAACTGTTAAAGAATAATGTCGTTGAAATTGTAGATAATCGACGATGGAAATGGTGGAGATACGACTTGTACCACTCCCGATTGGGATAAGCATTCTTCCGGTAATGTTAGTGAAGTTTCCGTTGCGTGTCTTCAAGATAAAATAAATCAGATGCAAGAAACACATTATAGGTGAGTTTTATTCAAAAAAATTTCGTAATTTTCTCATATTGTAACTGGGAACATGATATGGACGTAATTTCCTACCTAGCATTCAAAACATTGATACTTTTGTATAAAATACTTCAACCTAGAATTGTAACTCCTATGTTGTCAGCAGTGACTACTGTTTTAACTGCCATCTGAAGTTTGGCCGCAGGAACTATAAAATTCAGCGGGAATTTTAAATATAAAGTTGATGGAGAATTTTATCTTTTTAAAAAATAGATCGACTGTTTACCTAAAGAGCACAAAATTCAGTTGCTTATAGAAATTTATAAATTATAACTGATCATATTTCGCCAAATCTTGCATCAGAGCTGAACATAAGAGAATATTTGGCAAACTCTTGTCGATGCAAGATTTGGTGAAATACTATCAGTTATAATTTATATGTTTTCATGAAAGCTGCATTTTGTGTTCTTTTGGTAAAAAGTCAATTTATTTCTAAAAAACTTGTGCAGCAGAGTAAGAGTTAAAGCAACATAATGCAACATTTTTGCAGAAGGTAAAGTTTGCAATATATAATTTGTGTGTCTAGGAAAAAGTATATGGTGAACGACGAATACTTTAAATAAAAAGACTTTGGAGAATTAAATATTTATTTAGTGATAATAACAACATTTTTAACAAACATACCTATACATAACACACAACATACTATATACCTAACTAGATTATTTCCCAATATTGTGCTATTTTCATTCCTAAAATATAAGTATTTTGTGTTATTTTTTTATCCATGTGGTCTAGCATCTAGTTCTAAACAATTCAACAAGGAGGGTTACGTATGAAGTACCTATACTCATTTCTATAGTGTCTTCTTTGAAAGCGTTTTTTTAGAACAAAATTTGATATAGCTGCTTTCATTATTGGATCAACGAATGTTGAATCCTTGTTAGTATTCATGAGTTTTGGAAATTTCATATCATCTCCTCTTGAAATAGTATTAGGTTACTTTTTTACACCATAAAAGGAGAATCCTAATTATTAATTAACTATAAACTTGCACCTAATATTAAATTTAGGTAATTACCTGGAATGAATAAAGTGAGAACAGCTTTTCTTTTCAGCCTCTTTTTCCTGGTACTTTACAGTCATCACTAAAGTGTCCAACACAAACACGGGAATTTTGGTGGTATATTTGTTTTGAAGGCATGCAGTGTAACTTCACATTATTAATATTTCTCAGCCAGGAGTCAAATACTTCTGGTTCACGTTTCGGAAACCGATGTTAAGCACTCGTTTTGTCTCAGCAAAACGGAACATAACAAAGTTTTTTACGTGGTTTGTTTATTTTTCCTTTCATTTTGACATCTTGACATTACGATTGTTGATGATCAGTGCCCTCTGCAGTTTGGCCGCATCGTAACTTGAAACATTCTCTCCAATCCCAGTTACAATTCTAGGTTGAAGTATTTTATGCACTTTTGTCAAAATTTCAAGGTTATTAGGTTATCTTCTTTTTTATTTATTACTTATTTAGTGACATTTTAGTTAACTTTTCACCATTTAGTCACACTAGGCGAATGAAAGTATTTTTTTTCAGTTCAGATGTAGAAGTTTTAATATATTTTCGTTTTTTTAGGAAACTTCATTTTGAACTCTGGTTAGTAATACATTTGTTGAACTGAAAGGTGTTTTTTTGTTGTTTTTGATTTGATTGAGTGTTTTGTGTGCTTCTTACAATATCAAATAGTATATTAAAAAACGAAATTACCCCCATTGAAAATGCTATTCGACTTTTAGTATCCAAGCAGCCTTCCAAAATTTACAAATCAACAGTGATAACTTACCTAAAAATATGTAATAATACCTGGTATAGACGCTTCCGCTTCCCAATAAATAGAAGAGAGATGCGAAATAAATTTGAATAGAAAATATTTAAATTGAATTATGAACTATTGAATGAACAGTCGAGAAGTTTTAAGCGAAAATATTGATCATGTGACTCCCATGTTTGAAGATACGTAAAACTGTCATAATTCTACGTCATCAGTTCAGTAATAAGAATGCTACATTAATTGAATATCAACATTTTTACACTCTTGACAAATAAAAATTATTCATATTATCGACTATAAACAAGAAATTGTTAATAAAATCGACTATAAACTTGAGTAGCTGGGATTTTCTTGATATTTCATCAGGTTATAACAAAGTAAATAACATAAATCAGTTTTCCCTTTGCTCTGTATATGCTTCTGACACTTAGTGGAAAATATTGAGGAACTGCATGTTTTGATACTAAAAATCTTTTGCATACCTACCACTCCCCATTATACATTCATAATATTTTGTATTCGACATATACAGTTCGTCCATGAAATAACTCCTAAATCACTATTTTTTAGCTAATAATGATTTTATGGGTTACTTTTTGAACTCTGTATACGTTAATTTTTAAATGTCGCTTCAAAAAAGCTCCCTCCTGTTAACGATGAATTGTATTAGCGCCCTTACAACTAAATATAAAAATAAACCGTCCGTTTTTCAACCCTATCACCTCTTACTTCATCAAGGTCAATAAAAATATAATTTCTATTTCAGTACCAACGAAGAATTGCAAGCTACACTTCAAGAATTGACGGATCTTCAACGACAACTTACCGAACTTCAACAAGAAAATGAACGCCTCAATGAAGAAAAAACTCTTATGTTTGACAGTCTTTGCCGTCAAACCGAAAGGCTCAACGATTCACGATCCGAAGTCGAATCACTCAAACAATTACTGTACCAGGTAAGTCGGAATTAAATATTGGAACAATAGAGCCCTCTATTTAAATTTTCAGGAAAAGGATGATACAGGACAATTTGAAACAGCTGTAGAGAGAGAACAAAAGTTGGTAGAACTGTTGAAGTCTTCGCAAGAGGAACGGGAAAGTTTTTTGTTGAAAATAGAACAACTAAACAACGAAACTCAAGATAGTAGAGTAGGAATTATAGGTAATTATTTTCAAATCTAACAGATACATCTTTTGAATATATAAATACTTTTTGTTACAGAAAAAGACGATCAAATAAATCAATTACGAGATAGAATAAGAACTTTAGAATGTACCTTGGATGCAAAACACGCCGAACACAAATTACTGGATCAAGAATTAGCGCAAGCTAAAGATCAATGCAGTGGCAAACAAATTGAAATAAATAGACTGACAGATTTGCTAGATAACGCAAGAACAAAGGTAATTATAAATCAGTAAATATAAGAGGGTAAATAGTGGATCATTGTGGTATGCTTAAAATTTTTTTTATTTCCAGATCAACGAATTAGAACAAGATAGAGCTTTGAGTGATAAATCGGAATTGGACGAGCTATTAGATAACGCAAGAAAAGAAAAAGACAGTTTGGAATCTGAAGTTGCACATTTGAAAGAACAACTCGCTATAAGTAAAAACGAAATAGAAAAATTAAAAGAACAAGTGTCCATTTTACAGGAAGAGTGCAAAGTTACTAGAAACAACGCCAAAACCACCCAATCCGATCTAGAGTACAAATGCGAGAAACTAGTTAAAGACAAAAACGCTTTAAACGAACAATTGCAAGGATTCCAAGAAGCTCTGAACGAATTAGAGGTGGGAGATGAGTTTTTTCAAGTGATCTTTCAAAAATTGATTTTATTTTCTTCTTAAGGTTCAGAGTAAATGCCAGCTGGAAGATAAACGACAATTATCGGCCGTTCTATCGGAAACGCAGAGAAATCTCAGCGAAACAGAGCAAAAGAACGCGATGCTGGAGAGTGAAGTGCACGAATTGAAGAAGCAGAGAACAGAGGAGGTAAGTGCTCGACTTATTTGTGTGCTTACAGCAAATCGTCCCATTTCTTATGTTTGTACTCCTAAAAGTATGTCCTTTTGCAACGCCGGCATAATACTTTTTTCTAACGCCGGCATAATAAATATTCTCTAATGTGCATTTCTTGTGATTTTAATTTAGTTTAACTGTTGCAAATAATGATTGGGTAATGGAAGATTGGAGTCCTGAAGGTTCAATAAGGTAGAAAAGAATTTTTAAATTGTAGTAGCTTTGACTTCTGGGGGCCTATTCTCGAATGTCGAATGACATTTGTCGTATTTGACATATGTCGATAGAAATTGTCGCACAACATTGGCATCTGGCATTCTCAAATGGGTTCGACATCTAAGGCGCATGAGATAAATTTTGTCGAATAACATGAACTGGCAACACCGAAATTTAGATATTATATCGTGTTCCATGCCACTTCTCTTGAAAAATTGTAAAATAATTAAATGACATTAGTAGTTATATGATCTGTGATGACAGTAATGATTTGGTTATTTGTTAGAAGTTAGAATGTACAATGTACTTACTCGAATGTAGAACAAGAATAACAAGATAAACATGGAAAGTGAAACCAAAAAAAAATTATTGCACCCAAAACCAAAAACGAACAATAATAAATTTAATGCACTTGCACGATTCCCTTGTTCTATTAAGGGTTCTAGAATAATGATTAGCTCTCTAGCTAATTCTTTAGTTAATCTGAACGTTTTAATAAACTTTCTGTCAGATAAAAATGTAAAAGCGCTTCTATATATTCCTCGTCTCTCTCGAGGCCGCTGATACATTTCTTGATTTTCTAAATTTTCAATAGCAATTAATAAAGCTGCCATTTTCTCTCTACAAAAATTTCTGAAACAGAACCTAACAAAATGAGTGTTTTCACTTTTGACATGTATAACGTTAACCTATAAATTTCGCAAGTAATGAAATGCTCGCATTCGACATAAATTGTCGACTGCCTTTGACCATTCTACAATTTGTCTATCAAAAATTTGCGAAGGCGACATTTGAGAATAAGAATATTCAGATTTTATTCGACAAAGAGGATTTCTCGCATGCGACAAAATATGTCACGGTTTGAGAATAGGGTCCCTGAACAAAAATATTGAGGAATAATCAGAAATAACAAAAAAATATATTCTAGATGTTCAAACATAGGTAGGTAGGACTAAAAAAACCTTGACAATAATCTTGATGCATTAAATGTATTTTAACTAAAGGTAATTTTATGAAACCTGTATTTTTGATGTTTTCTAAGTAAATAAAAAAAAGATAAGATACGTTGTCAGTGTCGTAAACATTATTCTCGTTAGTCATAAAGTTCAATCAGTAGGTGTTTTCTTCATTGAGAAATGTCTCGAAATAATTTAGAAAAAAGGTTTTAAAACAGTCCATATTTTAGGTGAGTAATTTAGTACTATTTCCCAAAGGAATTTCAGGATATGTACTGGCTTTAACCTGAGTAAATGTCCCTCTTCTATGCAGTAATATCCTGTGCAATTCGCAAGTATGTGGATGGAGCTGGATTTTCTCTTTTTTTTCCGACTTTGTTTATTTCTTCCAATATTACATTGGAGCTGAGTCCGTGTGTTTGTTTAAGTCCCCCTCTTTGCTAGTTGGGTGAATATATTGCTTTCGCCTGGTTCATTGAGTTTGCCTAGGCACTCCCACACCATTTTGGAACTGATTACACGAGAGCTCAGTGCTTAATGGCTGCTTGAATATCCGATATTATGCCTCTGTTAGATTTGATTTCACTTATCTTTTAACCGTTTTTTTTTTTCAGAATGAAGAGTGGGAAAAATTCCAAGACGATCTTCTAACATCCGTCAGAGTTGCCAACGATTTCAAAACCGAAGCCCAACAAGATCTCCAACGCATGATCTTGGAAAATAAACAAATCAGGGAGAGAGAAAGACAATTAAGAGCGGAAATTGAAAAATTAAAGGGTAAGTACCAATTTTTCTCTCCAGTGGAATCATGTAGAATTGTTCAAAACAGTTACAATTAAGCGATCTGAACAGTGCAGCATTTTTCTGTGGAACTGTGAAACAGAAGAGAGTCCTTCTTCTCTGTGTTCTAGGATTCCATATTACTATGCTTTTCGCATTCCACAGAATCTGCAATCTTTTTGCTTCATTATGTTGAGCCCATTCAGGAATTCTGTTGGGACACCTGTCAAAACTCAGTGAAGTCTTACTTTGACTTTGGCATAAATTTGTTCTGATCTGGTTATAGTTTTTTCAGGAGATCTTTGATAGCCTCGGATACCAATGGTCAGATCTTATCTTTTTCTCGGGGTTGCACATTTCTTTCCAAGTTTCCTTAGGGCTGATACCTCAAAAGTGTGTTTTGGTCTCTGGTTCATCTTCTGTTTTATTTCCTCATATTCCAATATGTCCTAGAACCCGCAATATGTATCCTACGTGAAGATAATCCGTTACCTTTTATCTCTTTTTTGATTCTACAGAGGGTTTTCCAACTTTAAATACAGGGTGTTTTAATTGTAACTGTTTTGTTGATAACAGCTGAAAAATCACAATGATACTTTTGTATCAAAGCTGTTTCAAATGGTTCCATTATTACATTATTACAGCTTATATGTAATTGTACGCCTAAAATGATGTTTTATGTATTTAACGCCATATTTCCAGACATAATAAGAACGTTACTCGATAGTTTTTAACTGTGATTGTGGGTTTAGTGTTACTGTGCTTTGAAAAAACTTTTTTGTGCTTTAAAATCTACTCCAGTACTGCTTTTTGTGTATGTGTGAGCGGTGAAAAAGAAGAATAAGTGGAAAAACTTATTGCTGTTCTGTTTTTGCCCATTTAAATTAGGTGGAACATTAAAATCTTCCGATAAAGAAAATCAAGATATGGATTTATTGATAAAGAGACCTAATAGGAAGATTAAAGAAAGAGTGAAACAACCTATTGCTACTGTACCTAGTAGTTCAAAGATTGATAAAACTCCCACAGTTGTAGTGAAAAGAAGAGAAAATAAATCTTTGAAATCGAAACGTTTGAAAACACTTTCCGTGGAAGAAGAATTGCTGTTAAGCTCTTTAAACACTTACCACGCCGACATAGACAAAACTATACCTGACGAATTTCTTACCGAAGAACAAAAAGTGATAAGAAAATTGAAAATAATCTACGAAGATGATTATCTTAAAGTTAAACCAGTAGCTCCGAAAGCGAAAGATCAACTGGCTATCAGTAAGCCACTATTAGATTCAGTTTTAACGAATCCCAAACTAATGGAAATCCTTAAAAATCCTAAAGTAAAAACTGTTGAAGATATGGCGTCTTTCGAAAAAGAAGCGCCGGAAATCAGGAATATCATTAGAGATATCGGCAGAACTACCAAGGGAAAAAGCGAGAGTTTATCTTCTCCTATGGACCAAAAAAGAATTTCTTTAATCGGTAGAAGCATGAGTGTCGACCAATTACCTCATTTAAATCCCTTGGATACCAGTTTAAAATTATATAGAACTATAGAAGCTGAAGATTTAACAGAAGAATCACCGTTAAATTTCGACCAACGCGTATCAAGTCTAGTACCGAGCGATTCAGTTTCTAACTGCAACAAAAGATATTCAGATTTTGCCGTAGTCGTAAATAATGAACAAAATAAACATATTTTTAATCAAAGTGTAAAATATTCCACTCTAGAAAGGATAGTGAAGTCAATTCCTAAAAACACACCGGAATCTAAGTTGAGTAAAGAGCAACAGTTCGCTCTAAGACTTCTAACAGCTTTAGAAGAAAGAAAGAATACTTTGAAAAAATCCGACAAAGCTAAAACTTTACCTATAAGTAAACCAACTGAAGAATCTGTTCTTAAAAATAAAAAGCTAAAAGAAATAATATACGATCCCGATATTAAAGATATTAGACGAAAATCCGATGTACTAAATCAAGCTCCTAAAGTGGTACCGTCAATAGTTAGAACAAGTAAAAGTTGCGAGGACATAACTTTTTCTTTCGATGAAAAAATCATTAATATGTATAACAGTCCTAGTGATTCCTCTTTATCTAGTGCTGAATTTAACATTGAAACTAACGAAGTAGGACCGTATAATGAAAAATCTTTTAGCAACACTCTACTAAGACCTTTACCAACACCAAACTTGTCTAAAACCGTAGAATTAGTAACTTTTTCAAGGCCAAATTCTTTAGATAAAGATGATATAACAGTTCGTAGCAGCAAGCAAAGTCTACAAGACGCTGAGGTTATTATACACAAAGTAAATGTAAATATCGATGAAGGGGCAGAAGAAGTGAAAGCTAGAGATAAGTTTGTGGATTCTTTAATCTACAATGATACTTTGAAAAAGAAATTTAAAGATCCTGAGGTAGAAGATAAACCACTGTATGATCAGCCAGCTCTTCATTTTGCAAATATAGAAACGATACCGGATTCAAAAGTGGATGAAGATGATTCTTTAAACTACAGTGATACACTAGAAAGAGCTAAGCAAAGAGGACCTTACAAATCGAAAGCAGAAGAAAATTTTATTAGTAGTCCTTTACCTGATGTTGATAAAGCCATTGATAATATAACTGAAAAATTGGATCAGATTAAAAGACTAATAGACGAAGATAAACAAAAACTAGATGAAATTGATAAAGATAAAAAGAAGAATGATACTGAAAATACAGCCGACGATACAGATGGGTGTGTAGACGAATCTGGAGAATATGGTTATCACCAGATATTGAAGGAAAACAGAGCTGGGGTAACTTCGCCTTTAAACTACCGTTTAAGTTACCGAGGGGTTGTTAAAGAGATCAAAAACAGATTTTCTGTTGATGATACATTTGTAGAAGAGTCTAAGCCCGAAATAAATATTGAAATGAGACAAAAAAATATAGAAAATATAGATAAAGAAATGGAGCGTATATTTGAAAATTATTTAAAAAAAAGAGTTTCCCAGGTGATTAAACAAACTGAAGATAAACCTGAAAAAACATCTACACCGATTAAAAAGGGAGATTACACGAAAGTTGTTACATTAGAAAGAGAAGATATTGATGAAAATGATAAAAAACCTGAGTTTGAGGAAAGTAAGATTCCACCTCCATTAAAATTGGACGCAACAGAAACTGCAAATGAAGAAAGTATAGACGATTTCGATTTTTCTAAGCTGTCTCCTAAAGAACTTACATTTTCCGATGATTCATATTTTGAATTGAAAAATGGACAAGTAACTAATGTTAAAGCATTTGAAGAAGTTGATGAAGAATATCCACAACAAGAATCTAAAAATGTTTCAAAAGAACTTCTCCCAACAAATGGTGCGAATTTAAATTTGCATTCACAAAATATAGTATCTACCATAGAAGTAGAAGATATTATTGAAAATCCTTCAAATGAAGATACTGTAGAAGTTGAAGAAACCGACTTTGAACAATCCCTACTACCAAAAATACAAACGTCTATTCATGAATTTGATGATAAAGCTGTTAGTGATGTAAACGAATTGACTGAAGAAGATTTGGATATTATTCGTAACGTTAAAAACCAAACATATTCTAGACCTGTGTCAGATATTAACGATGAAGATCTTAAACTTATCCAATCATTATCAGGTAGTTATTTAACGGACAATGAATCTAACCAGGATCATACAAACCTAGAAACAGTTTTTAACGTTGTCACAGAATATATTAGTATACCCAAAACTGATAAAAACTTATTTGAAGTTGATACACAGCAAAATATTGGAGAGCTGACAGAGGAAGATCCAGATTCTGTAAAGTTTGGAGATGAATATAGTTACAAAGACAAAGAACGTGAAGGTTTTATAAAACATTTAGATTTCGACTTTAACAAAGGAGATTCTAAAATTCTAAGTTTAACTTTGAGCAGCGTTGTATTTGAAGATAGAAATGATTTAAAAGAGAAGGAAGGGAAACCTGATATCGATCAAAAAGATCTTGAATTTATTGGCAATATAACAGAAGAAAATCATGATAATATTGAAAAAGCTAAAGATAATACTCCATTTAAAGCAAGAGTAGAATCAACTAGTAAAGCAGATGCTGATGATTTAGAAACACTACTCGGAAAAATGAGCTCCAGAAGAAATATAGTTGTGAAGAAAAGTACACAGAGAAGTGGAAATTTAAATACGAAGGAAAGATCTGAGATTAGACAATTTAGTACTGGAGAAGAAGATATTGGGGCCACAAATGAAAAATATTCCAAGAATATTGATAAAAAAATTTCGTCTTTAGAAGTGGAAGAGACGGTAAAAAGTGAAAACAATGCTGGTCCTGTATTGAACGAAACAGGCACTTTAGATAGGAGCGAAGAAAGACATGTAATCTTATACAGAAATAGAACGCCCGAAAACAGAGAAGTAAGAAGTCTTCATTTGGATAAAGGAGTAGATATTACTTCGAAAGTACTTTCTCGTTGGTCTGTATCGACAGACAACCCCACTACAAAAACAGACAAAAAAGTTAAATCTTTCGCCCGACACTTTGAACGTTTATCACTACAAAGAGTTAATAAACCAGAACCTGTTTACGCAAACATAGGAGTTTTAGCAAGAACGCAGCATTCGATATCTTTTTCGTCGGTCAGAACAACTGAGAAGAAGCCTTTACCTGTACCGCGTGCAAAAAATCAAGTCGCCAACAGTCTAAATGACAGTTACTCAAATGGCAGACATGCCGTAATGGATAAAATGACCGAGGGAAGTAAAAATTTTAGTGATGAAACTGGTCGAGAGAATGTCGTCGAAGAAATTTCAAGTACTTTAGTGAATATACCGAAGCTCGATGGCCTTCCTTCAGATATCGAAAAACCAAAACAAAATGATGAAAAATCACCTGAACCAGAATCTCAGAATGAGGAAGAAGATGCTGCAACTAAATTGACAGCGAGTAAATTAGGTATCAAGAAGTCTGAGAAGTTTTCGGATAAAATGAATTTATTACCCAATAATGAAAACGTGCAAGAACAGTTGGACGAAGGCGGAGGGGTAAGTACGTTTTAATATACAATATGTCACCTTAAGTAAAATCATAATCATAAGTAAAACTTTTTTATTATTAATTTTAGAAAGAAAAGGTATTCCTCATAAAAAGTTCTGCAAAACCTATAAGTAATACAGTCATCAAATATCAAATTTTTTAGTCGTATATTAGGTTTGTCAAAAAATATCAGTTTCACTCTAGAGTAGAGTACTTTTAAATTTGACAATGTCGAAAAAGTTACTAAAAAAATTTGATTAGATTTTAAAACTACGATTAAATATGTAGTTACATTCATTTAAATTGAAATTTCAGATTATTTTATTTTTTACCAATGTTTCTATATTCAATGAACATTT
>CAJUYI010006856.1:0-13043 GCA_910591695.1 Galerucella pusilla
CAAAAAAGTACTTTTTTGTCCGCTCACGGCCGTACAAAAAAGTGGCGCCTGTGAAATCATACTTCAACATCATGAATTGACGTTAATAATGTCTACTTTTTTTGACGTTTGCGGAAAAATGCTTTTTCCGGTCCCTGGCGTCCATTTTCCGGTCTTGATCGGCAAAACGTTATTTTCTGGACGAAAAATTGTCCAGAATGTGTATATCTTGAAAAAAAATTTGCATCATTAATAAATGATATCCCCGTTTTTTTTGGTCACCCTCGCAGTAAATATTCTTTTTTTATAAGTACAGAATCACTTAAAAAGCATAAGACAGTGTAACAATGGAGTGGGTCCCAGAATCGCTGACAATGAAAAAGAGCAGGATCGTCAACTCTGATGAACGGACCCGAACCAGCACATCCCCAGATGCCTAACTAGGTCATGGTTGAAATAAACACTGGAAGAATACGCCCAGGCAAATACATGGGAATACATTCATAAAAGAACCATCCGAAAAAGTAGCGAAAGAACTGCACCCAATTAGCAGGAACAAACTACGCACCATAACGGAGCTACTTACGGGACACTTTCCCACCTAAACAAAACAGGGCTGTATAACGGAGACCTTACATGCAGAAAATACAAAAAGGACACCGAAACAGCTCTGCATATATTATGAAACTGTGAGACGCTGGACCACAGGAGACAGAAACTGTATGGTAGACCCCAAATGACTCCAGAAGACTTCTAAGAACCAGCAAAGAACTTGTATGAGCTAATACAGGGAACGGATTGGCTGAATAGACTGAAGGAGTATCCACAATAAGCCCAGGAGTCTAAGGTGGTGCCGGCGAAGAACGGCTCCTTTTAAATTAAAAAAAAGCATAAAACAACAAAATGCTGACAGGCGCCATCTAAAAAAAGTTTTTGGCCAATATTTCAGGAGCTTTGTACTTTATGGCGAAATTTGTTAAAACCATCATTGTTGAGAATAAAGTTTCAAATCTTTTATTCTCTGTAAACTTTTTTTGGAAAACTTACCCTCTACGATTTATGGCCCATTTTATTAACCGGTTCTTCTATTTTGGCCGATAGCTCTTAAAATATTGAATAAATCAATAAAATCAATTTTTAAAGATCAATAATTTATTCTCTACAACTTTTCTTTCAAACTTTTTTTTATAATGATCATAATTTTTTAGATAGAGAACGTCTCTTAAAGAACAAAATAATAATCGAAAAGAACTTATCATTTAATTCAAAATAAACTCTGAATTATTCTGTACGTTTTCTGAACTAGCGGTGATGAATTTTCGTTTCGAGCCCTCTTGGTTACCTACCCGATTCCAGGACACACTGCAAGGAAATGAAATAGCAGATGAACTAGCAAAGAGGGGGACTGAAATATCCTTTTGGGGGCCCGAACCTTTTTGCGGAATCAGCTCCAATGTAATATTGGAAGAAATAGGTAAAGCCGAGTAAAAGGGAAGATCAGACCATAGGAAAGATCTATAGTCTGTACAGAAAGTACGAGGAGTAATAAACCCTAATTAAGTATGCAAAACCTTTACAGGGAGCACCATGAAATTTTTGATAAATCTCTTACTTTAAATTACATTTCTTCCGTAAATCTAAAAACCAGGTAGATCGACCCCGTATTTGTTTCAGTTGTAGCAAAATTTAGGGTTTCTTCATTGTTAAAGGATTAGCAGATAAGCAATAACGCAATGCAGTGGTGTGTTTTTTTGGGAAAAAAATACGTTTTAAATTATAATATAATAAAAAATGAAAAGAAATAATTATTGGAATACATTTATTACTTACATTTTATTCTATATCCGACTCGGAAGAGGAAGAATCGTTGTTGACATTAATAATAATAGGGTCGATTAAATCATCACAAATATTGTCAATTTTCAACATAATATTTGCCTCTACTTTGATAACATGCTCGATACAGTTTGTCCAATTTTCCTTACTAACATGACTTACAGCACTCTCAAACAATTTCACAACATCGTTTATTTTAAAAGTAGTATTTTTTTCCAACTTCCCCCTTTACCTGATCCCATATTAATTCGATGGGATTAAGTTCACAATGATAAGGGGGAAGTCGAAGAACTGATATACCACGAGAAGAAGCCATTTCTTCTACAATGTAGGTTTTGTATTTATTCTTGTTCATTTTTGCAATTCTGTAAAGTTCTTTCCTTAGTGGATCTTTTGGAAACTTAATATTTTTCGAAATAAGCCACTCCAAAAGCTCTGCTTTACGCCAACGACTTGTGGGCAATGCTTCTCGTAACCGTGAATGGTAACTTGCGTTGTCCATAACAATAACAGCCCCTTTTGGAATCAGATCCAACATTTGAACAAACCATTCCTCGAAGACATCCCCATTCATATCTTCGTGATAGTCCCCCGTGCGTTTTGAAATAAAAGTTAATAATCCACCATCAACAAAACCTTCAGAACTTCCAACATGGACAATGATAAGTCTTTTTCCTTTTCCAGATGGTGGCTGCAAACCTAACGACAAACCTTCTACGAATGCCTGCCTTCCGCTTTTAATGTTTTCATCTTGCCAAGATTTGGAAACTGTATATCCAGCATTTATACACACATATATACAAAAATATATAAAATAATTATTGTTACAGATTGGTTTGTTTTCTATTATGAATAAACTGTGTTGCCTTTCTTTATCAAACTTACTAAAATGTATGTACCTCTATCACTTTTTTTTATTAAAATTAGTACATCCCGTTACCTCTGACCTAAATCGTATATTCTTTAGCATAGCTGCAACTCATTCGTTCAATACAAAATGTACCTTACGGTATACCCTCTTAAAATATATTTTGGTACGTCCATGAAATCTACTTAAATAAATGATTTATTACTCCTCGTACTTTCTGTACAGACTATAGTAGGGCTTAGACAATCAAAGACTGGCTTTTAATTTTGTCCTTTTTGAATTCTCACAGGGTGAGCACGGCCTAACGAGTCTGACGACCCGCCACTGGTGTGTGGTTCTTTTTGGTTCCATGACTATATCTCAGATTAAATTAATTCTCAGTCTTCCTATTGTTGTATCTATGGATGATCGTCATTGTCTAAGAAATGTCGGTAGAACGTCAAGATGGTACCTACTTTTACAGTTCACAATTAAACTATTAAAATGGGCAATAACTTTTTTGATTATAGATTAAAACAAATTATTTACGTTGCTTAATCGCAGACAGTATTAAATTTGTCGTTATCTATAACAAATTGGGTACAATAATTATTATGTATCAGATTTAAAAAATAATCGTATAAATCTCTGTAATACTGTTGACATGAATGTGTCTATTACAGCTTATTTGTTGGCAAGATTTATGAATTGTAAATATTTACGGATTTTTGGTTTTAGATAGTATAATCTCGGGATTTAAAAATGTAGAATTCGTGAAATTAAATTAAATGAGATGGGATTTTTTATATTTTTAATAGTGACAGTCCACAAATTTCTCTCTAATTAATTGAGTAATGTTAGTTCTCGTCAAAAATATTAATTAAACGATATAAGATAGATAGTATAAACAGCACAATTATCAGAAAATATTTCGCTTCATATACCGGGTGGTGTAAACATTTGACATCGGAAGATTTCATAATGTCCCATCCAACAATGACGTCTGCCTAGGCTTCATTCATTATTTCAACTTTTTGCAAGGGTCTATATCTAACTAGGTTTTCTACATTTATTATTTTTCTTCTTTATGATTTCAACCATAAGTATAATGAAAAAAATGGGCCTTATCTAAGTCCACTTTGAGTTGTGAATCCTCCTGATCACCTTTTATTACTTATAGTATTTAGATTTACCCCTAATTTTCCTTATATTTTCCACATGTTTTCCCTTGATACCATATAAAATGTTTTTTCAAAATCTATGAATACGCTCTCTTCTCTTGTATATATTTCTCTGTCATCTGTTTTATTAAAAACACATTGTCTTGTATGCTCCTCCACCTCCTCCACCTCTAAAACCCATTTTGCGCATCGCCTAGTGTACTTTCCACGACTTTTCCAATATCCGTTCTAAAATTTTTATGTTTATACAGAGCAATGTCACTCCCCTTTAGTTACCACATTCCCTTCTATCACTTATCACTTTTTTTGTATATAAAGTCAATAGCGATAGTTCTTCTTCACTTTTACCCATTTTTTTGATAATTTCTTCAGTTATTTCATCGCATTCTGTTGCTTTTCCATTTTTTAACTCTTTAACTATTTCCGTGAAGTCATCTATGGATATTTCTTCACCATTATTGTTTGTATTTTTTCTTCATTTGATTTAGTTGTGCTTTCTCCGTTATCTAATAGTTCTAGAAAATATTCCTTTCATCTTTTTAGTTTAATTTGTGTTCTTTCCAGTCCTCCATGATTTTAGCACTTTGTAAAATAGTTTTTGACAAATTCTTAGGTTTTCTTTCTCTAGGTTTCATACATTTTTCATAAGCCTTTATTTGCCTGAACCCTAGGTTTTTTTCGGGCTATGATGGAAAACTCATGTTCGAATGAGTCCTAACCAGTACCCAGACAGTGTTGGACTCATCCCCAAGGGAATGCCTACCAACCAAACCCACCTCAAGCTCGCCGTTACTTCCGCCTCGGAATCACTACCCTAGCATACTTCAAGACGGGCGGCGGTCCCTCACACACTTTGTCATCCACTCCCTTCTATCAATCCTAACTCTAGGTCTAGGTTAGGTATCTTTGTCTTTATTTTAATTTATCTTCCAATTTCGTCGGCTCACCATGCAGCTTGTTGTGTATGATTTTGTTCTCTATTTATTCCACATACTTTTATCACCCTATTTGTGATCGCATTTCTCATTGAGATTCAAACCATTTGAATGTTATTGTTAAGCTGCTTCTCAATATCCTCTAATTTTTATTTGTATTATACGAAATTTGAGATTGTGATATCGTTCATATTTTAAATGCAGCGCCCTGAATTGCTCTTCATTTCTGTATTCCATTGTCTAATAATTTTTAATTTCTACCACAACGTTTTTTGGGTTGGTGTAGTATAAGTGAGCAGTGGGAGGTTTCAAAATTATTCTGTGGTTCTTGATAATACCGCTTGAAGTCATCTTTAAGCAAATAATTACGAACATTAAACACATCAAGGACATATTAGGTATTCAATTTCTTAGTATGTTTTTTTAGTACTGAATACATTATTTTTTATGTTTATTTGCTGCTACGACCTTTCATTTAACTCAATTGCTAATTGATTATCGGTTTTATTACATGAGATAATATAATTATGAAGATTGTCGGCTTATAACAAACTCCTTTTCAATAAATGTAATTTACATAGGGCAAGTCCATGTGACAATCGCCCTGCTCGTAAACAAGCGTTCTATGTACAACTCATGGTTCTCAATAGTTATTTTGATATTTTTTGAGCTTAGTGCTTTTTCAACTTTCTTTTAATTGCTATGAAAAGGTTGTTAAATCAATATAAAGCATCCTAATTACACATTTAAAATATTTCCTAATTGTTTATCCCCAGGGCGACTGTCATTAGTGCCAATTTGTTGGTTGGTAGACTTGTCCCTTTCTACCAAATGGATCCATCCAAACTTTCATGAACTTATCACGGTTTAAAGTGAAATTTATGTGCGTTATAAGCATGAAATTCATAAAATTATAAATTGATTAGCCTGATTTTTATTGTTTGGACTTGATTTTCCGCGTCTGGAAATAGTATAAACATTAAAAAGTTAGGTTATAGTTCCTCAATCACCGAGTTAGGTCTTCATTTATATTGTAATAGAGTAATTACCTAACTTTAACCAGGATTAACTCTTTATCGGGGTTATCTATAAAATTGTTTGAACAAAAACATTCGAGAGAGACTTTTGGATAAAAAATTAAGTTAGGTTACGTCAAAGGTCACTATAAAATATGAAAATAAGATTTTAGTTCTAAAAAATATAACAATTAAAGTAGTAACAACTTAAGCTAATTCAATTTATTGCACTGTTTTCTTTTCCGAGTAAAACTTATCAGCTTTTTTAATTGTGAATTCTTTTTACTTACGTCCATTTAATACACTTCACTTGAAATACAAAAACCGACATCAATCGACCTCGGAAAGCCCAACTAGAATAGTGAAATAAATTTGTAAAACTTGTAAATTCATAATAAAAGATAACTGTAGCATAAGTGATAACATTTTATAAGCAAATCATATTTTGCACTTGAATGAGATGGAATATGCGTAAGCTGATTCTTTTTAAATGATACAAAATTGAGATTAAAGTCAAAGGAATAGAATAGATCTTCAAAATAGTGAATTTTCAACAAAAATCCTAGTATATTTGCATATTTTTGAAATCCTCTTAATGAACCGATTCCAGCAAACTAAATAATTATGGTCAATTATGAATAATACAGGGTGACATTTTTATTTTTACAGTTATTAAACACTTGATTTTAATACAATAAAATAAATGCTCAAAATGTTCTCCACCTAGTTGTTGGCAATAGCATAGTCTCCTATAGACCTCCTCCTTAACTTTGTTTAAAGTTTGAGGTGAAATATTCCGTATTTCTGTGGTTATCCTGTCTTTGAGGTCTACAATGCTAGTTGGTTGTGTTGCATATACTTTGTTCTTGAGATAACCGCACAGAAAAAAATCTAACAGCGTAAGGTCTGGCGATCTAGCTGGCCACTCAATAGTACCTCTTCGTCCAATCCATTTATTGGGGAAGATTTCATCTAAATAATGGGGTGTTGCCCCGTCTTGCTGGAACCAAACATTTTCATTCGGTAAGCTAGGATCTATTGCGTTAGGATATAAGTTTGCCAACGCAGGAATAACTTCATTTCTAAGCATATTTAAATATTTTTCAGCTGTCAAATTTCCATCTATAAATATAGGACCAATAAATATGGTCGCCTATGATACAGGCCCAAACGTTTACCTTTTGAGGGTACTGAGTATGTGTCTCACGCATCCAATTAGGATTCTCTGCTGACCAATATCTACAGTTCTGTCAGTTTACCTCTCCATTCAATGTGAATGTTGATTTGTCATAGAAAAAAGAATGGTACCAAGAGCTATCTCATTTCTGTTCAGCTTATTCATCAATCTTTCGCAGAAATCCATTCTACGATCTGGATCGTCTTCTGTTAACTCCTGTACAAAAGTTAATTTGTAGGGATGAGGTTTGTCTTTATGAAGACATCTTAGAACAGTTGTATGACTAACATTATTTTCACGGGCAATTTGACGTGTACTTGAAGTTGGATTATCTTCGACACTTAACAAAATATCCACTTTCACATCATCTTCAACGAAGTGTGGTTTTCTTTTCAATGGTTTGACATATCCAAGTTCTCTGAATTGTGCATGAAATTTAGACACAGTACTTTGTGAAATATTAGACAAGTCGGGATACCTGTGATTAAATATGTTTGCCACTACAACTTGACTTCTGCAGTTATCCCCGTACCCGATCATCATTAAAATCTCAATTCGGTGAGTCTCAGTTAAATATTTCATTGTTATGTCGACAAGGAAAGAATGATTGACAAAGATTTTACTTTTTCAGTATAAACTGTCAACACATCAACAACTGGTAAAATATAAAATAATCCACATTATTTACCGATTTAAAACAATCCACATTATTTACCGATTTTGTCTAGTTATTGGCGTTTTCAGGCAATTTTTAGGTATTTATGATAAAATTCATGGGCGTAGCAGGTTTTGTTTAATATACAAATACGTCTAATAATTAGTTAGCTTAGATTTTTGATAAATCCATATTTAGCTAATTTAAAAAATTACCAATATTTCAAGTGTAATAAATTATTAATTTTAAAATTTCACCCTATATAATTCATAATTGACCATACATTATTTAGTTTGTTGGAATCGGTTCATTAAGAGGATTTAAAAAATATGCAAATATACAGGGTTGTTTCATTAAAAGAAAACAACACCGACTATGGCATACTTGCGTCAATCACCCTGTACATTTAAATTTATTTTTACATAACGCAAAACTCAATTCAAAAGTTGACGTGTCTCGGCATTTTTTATAATTTTCTAAAATAATGACATAAAGAATTTTATTCCAGAAGTGGTGGTCCTCACTGTATTATTATGAACTTACTCGTTATGTCATCAGTCATTTTTGGTTGAGCGCGAATTTTAAACTATTCAAATAATTTTATCTTGATAGGTAATTTCAAGCAGCAAATATGTTAAAGACAATCTCCTTTGTATGCACTTTATGTGTGCGAAAAGCAGGAACCATTGGACAATTACTTTTGTTGTTATTGCAAATAGCAATTTTTAATGCAATATTTTGCAATAGATCTGGATGCGTTTTAGACAGCCCGAATTTGAATTTGAAAACAGTTTTGAAAAATACAGATATAGAAAAACAAAACTTTTATCTTCGATTTGTGATAAAATGCTGCAAAGTATGTGAAAAACGTCAGGGAATACGGCCGAAAATGACAAAGCTTTTCCGCCCGGCCTATGCATTCTTGCGGCATTTGATTATACGATTCACTTAATCAATTATCGGCTATTTATTTTAAAAATTTGTGTATACAAAATTTCAACTTCTTATACGGTCAACACCCCGTATATTACTTTTAAAAGACGTACAGGTGAGAGAATGGAGATTATAATCCTGCGAGATGCGCGTTTCCTACGGTCTGGTCAAGTGAGCCTAGCCACATTCCACGGCCAAGTTGACCCTTTTACTTCATAAGATCCGCTCTCCGATCAGATCCAGCGTTGCCGATACTTCCAAAGTAATTTCTTCGCTTTTTTACTATCCTAAACAAATGGCATTTCTAGGGTTATTAAACTGTGGCATAGGAAAACTCAATCGCAAACTGTGCATGCTTGTATTACTGCTAAATATAACAATTTTGCGCCGTTTCGTTCTTTTATACAGGGCTAGTTATAACAATTTGGAGCATAGGCTAAGGGCAGATTGTTTGGACCAAAATATAGCGATAGGCCCAAATATGTTTTAATAAAATGTTGCTACGGAAAAAGATAAAGGGTGATAAAATTGAATTTTGTTTTCGTCTTTTGCTAATAATTTCACTATATATATTTACCAATTGTTGTCAAAATTGACACTCAGAAAGGCATACATTCATACAATCAAAAAAGTATATGATATATCGTATAAATAGTTTCTGAGATACAGTGAGTTCCTCGGAACATTATATTATATGGTTGGGCTAGGGTTCTATATAGGACAGTTTGAAATAGAAGGAAATGAAAACTAGCAAAAAGAGGGTCTGGAATCCTTTTGCGTTATCAGTTTCAATGTAATATTAGCAACGCCAAGAGGATCTGACCGGAAAGATGTAGTAGAGACGATCAAAGACAAACCACAACTAGATGAGGCAAATTAATGTGGAATGAAAGAAGAAACGTACATGCGGATACCTGTATAGAAAAGGGAGTCTTACGTAAAAGTAAGGGGGCACAATAGATCTTTTAGGTTCCCCAGTGCCTAATCCACTTCCGATTCGAATTTTGCGAGCAATGGAAACCTTATGGTCACACTTTCTTCTAAATACCCTCTAGCAATCTTCGCCGATTCCCATCCACCAAGCTCTTGTAGGTCTAATATATCTCATCCAGCATTAACAAGAAAATTTGTCGAAGATCTAACGCAGTAATTAGTATACATATTAGGATTTTCAAGTGAGAGATACTTAGTTATTTTTAGAGGTGTTTAGAGAAGAGGTTAATGCCGCAGGGCTGTACGTACATTTCCAGCTTCTTTATGATGCCAACAATCTTCGGGGAATAGCATGAACTGGCCTTAATATTGCGTACCTTTTAAATAAAACCACGGAATTGACTTTCGCCGTTAGAATCCGTTTCTTGTTGAGTTATTATCTTCGCTAATTCATTGGTTCGACAGGCTCCTCCAATTCCACTTTAAAAAGCCACTCTCATCATTAAAAACTCCTCCTTTTGGGCAAAACGCACAAACTTGTTGACTTGTTTTCTTGTAAATACTTCCATAACCAACGTATTTCTTCTCGATGCAACGCAACGATTATTTTTCAAATTTGTAAGGCATTATAATACTATAATACTATTATCTCGACATCTACTGAAAACTCGCTTTACTTAAATATGATAATTGTTTTAGGAAACTGAGATTAAGTAGAAAAAAAATATCTGAATTTAGAAAATTTAATTACCTTGGCAACACTGGTCGTGCAATGCATTCCTGCTGCTCACCACAATTCCTAGAATCCTTTATTCACAACCGGACCTATAGCCGAAGAGAAGAAACTTATGCTTTTGTTTTTCCTTTTATTCTAGACAGAACATATTTGTGAAACTTTTAAATCCATTCATGAAATTGAATCGCAACTTACGCGGTTAGAATTTGAAAAAAAAATTACCAATAATTATAATTACGTGAAAGATAGTTTAGTTTTAATATGAAAGGAGGCTGCATTGGAAGATTTGTAATATTAGAGTCACACTTTGTCGGAAAACGTTGTGACTTCAAAGGTTTATCACATTTTGCTAAACAATAGCCTGGCTGTTCCTGACCAAGTTCGCGAGCTGTTGCGGGGTGGAAATAAAAAATTCAAAAGGGTTTGTTCACGATTACACGATGTGCTTGGACCTTCGCAACTGTTCGGTATAAACAGAAAGTGACCGAAGCCATGCCTCTACATGTATAAAATCTATATTGTTAATGTACACATAGATTCAAAAGTTTTGCATCACCCTAAATCTCCGAAAAACAAAATGTGTTCATTATAAATGGATCAGAGATTAATCAAATAATTAGTTTCAATAAAAAAAAAACGTGTATATTTGTCAACAATTTTTATTATCCAATAATAAACTCGCTTTAAACATAAAAAGTATTCTTAGAAATTAAATAAATTAAATACAAATTGATTTTTTCTAAAGAAAAGGTTAAGTGAGAACCTGCATGGGAACTTTTAATAAAGAGTATTTCCACCTCTAGAATTTATGCAAGCTTGAAGTCGCCTGCCCATGCTGTTTACCAAATTATTGATATTCTGTTGAGGAATATTTCACCATTCTTCTTGGGCCGCATGAACAAGCTCTTGTACACTTCTGGGTGGATTTCTGCGTGCTGCCACTGCCCTGGCAAGCATGTCCCAAGTATGTTCTATGGGATTCATGTCAGGAGATAGGGCAGGCCAGTTCAAACGATTGATCCCTTCAGTTTCAAGATACTCATTTACAGCTCTAGTCCGATGAGGTCGGGCGTTATCGTCCATAAAAACGAAGGAATTGCCAACAGCTGCTCGCCATAGTCTCACGTGAGGATGTAGAATCTCTCTGAGTTACCTATCACCAGTCATCGTTCCCTCCACATGAATTAATTATGTGTGATCATTTAACATGATACCAGCCCAAAACATAGTCTTCCTCCTCTGGAGAGCGGCACGGGGCGAGCATGGGCAAGCTGAGCAACTCTCGTTGGATCCCGCCACACACGTATTTGATGACTATCTTGTACCAAACAAATCCTTGTCTCGTCGGAAAAAAACACCGAATTCCAAAATTCTTCAGGCAAGACCGCGTGTTCTTGAGCCCACTGTAGACGGCGAGCTCTGTGGTCAGGTTGTAGTCTGGGCACTCTTATTGGTCGGCGACACCTCAAACCTGTCGCAAGTATTCATCTTCGTAATGTCGAGATCGATACTTGAACTCCCAACGCATGGCTCATATCTCTTTGGAGTGCTGGTATTGCCATGGTCGGGTTTCTTCCGATAGTTAAGTGGATATGCCGCTGATTAGTAACACGCCTTCTACCGCTTCTAGCGCTTCTAGATCTATCACGAAGAGAATTGGTCTGGAGATACCGGTTCCATACACGAGACACATCACTTTGCCAAACGCCAACTCTGTTTGCCACGAACATTTGAGAATGACCTTCTTCAACTAAAGCCACTATTCTTGCACGGCCAATCTCACTTATGACTGACGATTCATGTTTGCACTTAAAATCGTAAAATTCAAATGCCTTGAATGTTAAAATGATCGCACTAAAAATGTTATCTTACAAAAAAAACTGTAAACATCTGTATATTGCAAAAAATATGGAATATATTGAAATGGTAAACATTGATAAACAAGTCAACAAAAAATTGTTAGCGCAAAAAAATTCCTTCGCATCCGAAGAAGGTGATGCAAAACTTTTGAATCTATGTGTATTATCTCGTATACCCAAAATAAACTTGTTTTTTCTCCAGTGAACATAAATGTATATTTTGCAATGAACTTGATATAATGTGTGTTAATTCTTTTTATTAAACCTTCTTTACACATTCATTTTGTACTTTTTTGCTAATTTAATAAATGAATTGGGAAAATTACTTGAATTTAATCAATTTTCGTTGATTGTTTCGTTGGTGTATTTAGTACCCACATAAAAAAAGGAAACTCGTTTGAATTTTCAAATAACCCCATTCGTTATTCACGAGCTTCTGAGTTATTACTTTTGTCGAATAAGACAAATGAAATAAATACCTGGTTTATTTATAATATTTATTTATAAATATAAATAGAATGTTTATAGTTTTCCTATATCCAAGGTAATACCCGAGGTAACACCAATTTTTTTTATAGAAATACCAGTAATTATTGTTATTGTGTTCAATACAACTATAAATATAATAATTATAGTTCTTAATTATTTATCAGGTGGAGAAAAAATAGCGTATGCAACTCTCATGTAATGGTGATCGTTGCATAATATACTATTATAGTTTTTGAAACATTTTAACAAAAAAATTTAATAAAAACATCCGATGTGTAAAATTGCTCAACTTCCTAATTGTGTTTTAAAATTGTCCAGTATAAATTCATTCCCAAAATAAAAAATTCACTTTTATATTGACTTTTCTGACCCACTGAATTAAGTACCGGAAGTCCGGTTTCTTTACATAACTTTCGGGTATCAAACCCTTTTTTATTAAGAATTATTTCTTTTATTATTTCAAATGG
>CAJUYI010006857.1:0-13043 GCA_910591695.1 Galerucella pusilla
AAATGAATGATTTATTACTCCTCGTACTTTCTGTACAGACTATAATAAGCGCAAGACGACAGCGTTGCCATGTGTTAACGCATTTACTGTTTCTAAGAATTTGGTGCTTACAACTTTGTTACTCCATTATAGTAATATAATATAATTAGTGACATTGTTACATTACATTACTTGATAATTAGTTCTGTTTAAAGTATAACATAATTTCACGAGATCTTTATATTAAGTGTAGGAACCATTTATATTTCTATTGTAGCCTGATGATGGTAATTATGTACCGAAACTAGTAGCAACCTAATTGTCTTTTACTGGACAAGATTAAATATTGTGGTTTGGATTTCGAGTTTTATTGAACCCTTTTGTTTTCAAGAAACCACATTTGAGATATGGATGAGCTCTTGGAATATAATTAGTTAGTTATTTGTGTATAGGACGGAAAATATATTGGGTTGATATGAAATGAATCCCTCTTGAAGATGAAAATTGATTAAAACCATTTTAGTGGTTTTTTTGTATTGATCTATATAAATATATTTAAATAAATCAACAAAATATTTGTGAGCGCATAACTTTTGATAAACTGCACCAAATTGGATAAAGCTTTCTTTTATGTGTTCGTTATTGTCAGGAGAAGGTCTGTATTTAATGAAATTAACAGAATAAAAAGATTTTTTTAATTAAAATCAGATTTCATGTGTCGGATAATATTTTTAATACATACCTGTTATTGTGTCTAGGCACCTGGGAGGCGGGAATAATCAGGAATGTCAGAGTACCTTCCATAGTTTGCAAAATATCACAGACAGCGTTTATGCTTTTGCCACGCATTTCAATGCCGTTCACTTCTAAAATTTCATCACCTTCGTGTAGAAGACCACTTTTATCGGCCGCTCCTCCTCTAATTACCCTTCCTGAAAATAGTTTGTTGACCAAGTTGTAAAAATTTCAGTTTATATAGCAATAATTATCAGATTTAAAAAAAAGATAGCCTGGAGAGTACTTTTCACTTTTTGTCGTAAAATGGTTAAATTTTTCAAGAAAGCTCCAAGAAGGAGATGATATATTGTTTAATTCAGTAATCTCTACATCCAAGAAAAAAATTTCAATAAACCTTAATTGATGGTTGAAAAGAATATTCATTTCATCATATATAATGGATTTTACAAAATCCTGACCCTTTCACGACAAAAAACAAAAACTATTCTCCGGCCTGTATGCACCAACGCGCATCGCCTGTTTTCACTTAAAAAGACAGCTGTCAAAATGTCATGATATTATAATATTAGGTGTTTTCGATTATTTACTTTTGGCTGCTGGTAGCAGCTCCTAGTGACTGAATTTCGTTCGTTTATTATCGGGAGTGACGCCTAGTCTTACCTTCCCCTTGCCCCTCAAGCACATACCGAAAGGTGTGTGCTTAAAGCCACGGACATTAAATGTTTGACGTTTGAGCGGTTTGACGTTTATTTAAAGGTTAAGATTGTACCGATTACGATTTAAATCTTACTAAAAATATCTAAATATGTAAAATTATATTATCAATAACATTATGAGTGAAAACTGTTCTTCTAACAACACAAGAAATTCATTGGCAGTGGCACCTGACAAGTGGTTTTGAGGATCCTAAAAAATAATTCTGTGTTCGTATAACTAACACACTTAATTCCGAACTGGCTCGGATTGTAATCTGCGAACATAGCTATTAAATTAATCTTTCTTACCTACAACAACGGCATCTCCATCATTCTTGACTGTGGCACCGAGTGGTTCAGTACTTTTTTCTATTTTAATAACTTTAATGTTATTTTCTCCATACCTACGGTCCGTCATCGAGAGTGGTACAGTTTCGGCAGTAGATGGCGTAGGCGACGTGGAATCAGGTGGTAATGTGGATGCTACGCCATCGTGAGCAACCATTAACGCTTCAAATTCGTAGCCTAAGAAAAAAGTATTGTTAATACAGCTGCTTTTTTTTTTCAATTCATAGGTTTTGATGCAAAATATTGGTCGAGGAGACAAATTCATAAAAAATATTTATTTGTATATAAATACTGTAGGAATATTGTCCATTGTTTTTCCATTGAAAATATAAATAAAAACTGATGGAATACTAATTCTTAATTTAAATACCTATTGTTTTTTCACGCAATATAGTGATATATATAACATTGGTAACAAAATTTGACTACAATATTTGATTTTTCGTATATACTTTGAGACAAACTATAAATAGGTTGAGGTTCTACAAATAATAACTTACCGGTTAATAAGGCAGCCAATTCCACGGTATAAGCACATTGCGAATGACCAATCGCATCAAGGCAGTCTCTTAGGGCGGTTTGGGCAGTCGGCGTTGGCCTCGGCGTAGTCCTGGACCTGACGCTTTGGACTTTATTGTGGACAGCCAACGCTCGACCGAACTGTGGTGATAAAAGGAGGGATTGAATAGCGGCGATTCGGCCTTCCAGGCCACCCAAGCCTCCTCCTGTACCAGCTTTCTTCAGTTGCAGCTGTAGTCGTTGGATGGAAGCGACCAAATCTCCATACCCTGGAACAAAATGACATAATTTAATCATCGTTGTTCCATATCAATTTTTTTAACACCCTCCGTTTTCGAGATAATATACTCAAAAAACGGGATTTTGAGTTTTCATGATGCTTTAAGTCCAAAAGTTTGAACTTTGGACAAAAATGTAACCTTTTTTGTGTAAAATAAAATTACCTTTTTTTTTATTTAAACTTTTTATTTGTAAAATGTATCGTTCGCGACTTATATGTATCGATAATTTTTACTTTTATTTTGTTTTTGTTGTGTTTTTGTTTTTATCTCATTTTTGTTACATGAGCTTTATAGAACTTCGGTTCTCAGCTCATAATTTATTGTAATAATAATAATAAAAGGTGAAAGGCTCATTATTCTAGTACTATTTGTTCCTATACTGTGTTCAACACTGTTAGATAATTAATATTTACTCAGAAGTGTGATTATTTCCTCATTCATTCAATACCACTCAACCCATAATGCATGTTGCTTGAAAAAAAAAAAATATATTCATTTCAATTGAAAAGTTTTAATTACCTCACAGCTGATGAGTTTCGTGAAAATTATTGTTAACTTTTATGTATTTTTAATTATGACTTTGCTATTATTTCCCAATATTTATTATCTGTCATTAAAGTACGTAGAAAAACTATTTATTTAATGTGTAATTTTCTATTATTATTATTTCTATATTAAACATGAGACAAAGTTCTGCATGAAAACGCGTGCGAGGGCGGAGAAAATGGCCCCAAAAGACCAGAAAAGGAGGTTTTCAGTCAGTATCTCCTAAAATATGGCAGTTAGAGATTTTCAGTTTAGATAAAAATTGAAGTTCAGGTCATTTTCTACAAAAATCGTCCCCATGATTTTTTTCGCAACATAAATATTTTCTGCGAAAAAATCGGGTTGAAATAACGGAAATTTTGAGACTTGTGTGATATGCAAGTTTTGTACAAAATTTGAGCTGGGGGGTGTTGGAAATCCATTATTTTCAATGTTTTGAATTGTGGAAACAATAGTAGATGGCGCCACAACATTTTACAGATTGGGAAAATCCTCGGTGCCATAAATGAGAAACCCTGTAACCAGACACTTTTGATGGATATTCATCTTTCCGAGGGTCTTGTTTTCCTCTCAGATGAGGCCTCAAGATATACTTATTAGGAAAACGGGCTATAAGATTAATTCTAGCGAGATGGACCTCACCAGTGGACCTGATTCTAGCAACAATCAGCTTTGCACATGTGGCAAAAAACTGAAGTTCATTTGGTAAGGAAAACTGAGAATGCCTCAAGAGTGAAGAAAACTCAGCAACAATTTCTTGCAGATTCTCCGCAAATTTTTGCAAATTTTTTTGCAACCAGACTGATTGAGGTTTTTGGAATAACGAGTTATAAACGTTCTCCATGTTTCATTTATTATAGAAAAATTTATTTTTTTTTATTGATTTATTTATTTATCAACGGGATAACCTAATATAATGATACAAGAATAATACATTATAGACTAAAATATTACATAGAAAATTTTTAACAAAAGTACAAGAGATTCGCGAGTTAATTATCCGTGAATTGATGAAAAAAGTATATAAAAATACATTGCAATTATGACATAAATCTGTTCGTCACCAGTCATCATCTGATTCTTGGTCAAGAACTTCTTCTGGGTCTAGAGCTCCCTCTAGCTCTACCCCGTCAACAACTTCTTCTGAGTCTACAGTTTCCTCTAATTCTACCTCTTGGGATAATATATTATCGCTGTCTTTATAATTCGAACACTGGCGTGACTCACACGAACCACAAATAGATGAGCAGACGACACGAGTGCCACGTAGAGCACACGCGCGGCGAACGACGGAGAAACGAAAGTAATAAATTATAGCGTATACATTTAGATATACTGGTTTTTCACCGGGGTATCAAAGGTATGACTTATATACATCGATGGAAAGGTGGGAATTCCCCCATTACACTAGTTAAGGTGTTAAAATGTTGGAAATAAAGAGCAGGGAGTAAAAACCACCAAAAAAAAGTGCGTTTTTTCCTTGAGCCCGCGTTTTCTAATTTTATTGAAAAATGGACGACTTCGTCAAAAAAAGTAACTACACAATCGAAAGGTAGACATTCTTAGCTTTCAAATAATGTATCATAGAGACCAATCGAATCATGTATAAATTTTTAATTGATCGTTGTTCACAAAATTTCCCCACGATCCAAAAACAGCAAAAATTTGGGATTCAATAAACAACGATTAAATGAAAATTTTAAAAAATTAGGGTATACAAATTTCAAGGACCTTATGAGGACCCATAATCAAGAAAATTTTGAGTAAATTAGTGCAATACAAAAAAAATAGGAACAAATTACTGGCTAGGTCAAAATTTCCGGGGATCAGAAAGTTTGACCCGTGTTCCGATAGAGCCAAAAGAGTCAAACGTGACTCAATTCACAGGGTATGATAGCAGCAGAATTCCCTTTTCACCTGAATTTTGATACATGAGAAAATATGCATTTTTCACAAAGTTATTGAATAATTTGTCCCCCCGCTGATGTGTAAATACACGGACTGTGCTCTCCGGCATACAGCACAGAAGCTCATTATTCGAGGTGCGCTTGGTGCCGTTTTTCTCGAAACCGGTCAAATTTTCGAGAAAAATCATAGGGACAATTTTTGTAGAAAGTTAACTGAACTTCAATTTTTATCTGAACCAAAAATCTCTAACTACCATATTTTAGGAGATATTGGCTGAAAACTTTCCTGGTCTTTTGGGGCCATTTTCTCCGCCCTCGCACGCGTTTTCATGCAGAACTTTGTCTCATGTTTAATGAGGTACCAAATGCAACTTCCAACCGGAAGATGAAAATAGGGCGTAATTTATGTTAACTTTTTTCCTTTATTTACTGGAATATATTAATATAATATTTACCAAATGTTGATTTAATTAAAAAATGTACTATAAATGCCATTTTGCAATGGAGGTTAAATTTCAGTAATTTTGAATCAGCCAAAAACCTTCAAATATAGGAATTTTTTGACGCCAGCAAAGATCACAACCTTGTCACTGATCAGGCTGTAAACATGGCGCTTCTCTAATTCCGCCATAGCATGTGGCACGGGTCAGATGCCTAATATTTTTTTCCACACAAACAAGAAACATCTCTGTTTATTCAGCTTATGTATAAACGTTATTATTATTATAATGTTCATCACAAATGTACACTCAGCTCTTTCTGTTAATGGCCACCCAACCAGAGCCTGTGTAAAAGGAAATGGGATCAGGCTCATCAGCTACATATTTAGAAATATCGAGCGGGTTATTCGTCACCCGTCTATCAGTGATAATTTGACCTATCGTAGTGTAGGATGTAGGATGCGGATGACACTTGAAATAAGGCGTATAGGCCAACAACAATGTTAGCTAGGTCGAACATTCCGACGTAATGTGTTGTATCGTCTCTGTTATTTGTTGACACCTTCTGCACTTGTGCGAAACGATGTTTGGATCTCTTATTGTCTCTAATTGTTGGTATTTAATACTTAGTTCCAAATTTCCATAATAAATATTTCTGTCTCTGGGAACAATGTTTCATCAGAGTGCCACTTATTTGATGCTTCCTTGTCGATATTAGATCATGACGAATGTCAACCTTGAAGCGCTTTCTGGGCCGACTCCGCCTGATATTGGTTAGAGTCTTTAACGATTCCAAGTTTCCTATCAGGGCTTACAAGATCTAAGAGGACATAGTTTTTTCCTGTTCTTTAAGACCAGCTCATGCAGTTTAGAGATGTTTGAGCTTTGCCAATGAAGAATTTTTGAAGATTAAATATTTGTTTGTGATGTCCGTTAGATCTCTGCCTTCCTCTTGTCTTGGTAATGTGTGGTCCTAACAACTGATGTCTGGTGGTGACATTTGTGTTTGGTCATCATTGGTACGAATTTTTTTTTGAATATTTTCCAGTTCTGTTTTTGCCAACTTCAGAATTACAAAATCAAGACCGGTAAGACGTAGGTGTTAATTGCTTTGGCGAGATTATCTGCGTTCACCTGAGATTTCAATAACGTAGAATAATTATGTTAAGGTTTTATTATTATTACACTATTTATTTGTGGATTTTCTATAGTCCACATTACGTATAAAAATCAGGTGTCTTGTTTATTCATACTGAATTCAATAATTCATAATTTATTTGATATAGGGTTGAAACAATAAGTTCCTCATGAACTTTTCAAGACTTTGTTCATTCTGATGTATGAATTCAAAAAGCGAAAGTTTACAATTTGGTAATTCAACACTTACCATACGAAGTATGAACTACTTCTTTTTCAGATGCTGCTGGTGTGTCCGATCTGGATGAATCTGTGCCCTCGTCTTCGAAGGCGTCATTGATAGCTCCATAAGGTTTACTTTCTAGAGCCTGAAGCTTACGAGAACCTCGCAAGGATCTGTTGAGAAATTCATTTTGTGCAGCTAAACGATCTTCTTCTTCTTTTCGTTTTCGAATTTGTTCCTAAAAAGAAAATCACCAAATTATTATTTTGAAACAAGATAATCATCTTGATGTTCTAGGATGGCCGCTGTGAATTTTTTTGTGAAAATAAAAGAAAACCTTTCCGAATTGAGGTCTAGTGAGAACGTTACGTAACTCATTTGAAGTCAAATGTCAATTTTACAATATGGCGCTGGTTTTGACAACAAGTTTGCACATACGACTGCAACTTCAAGTGGCGTCTTCTTACGTGAAACGGAGTCTATAGCCGGAAGTGACATAAATGTCAAAATATTTTTCATAAATTGTTTACCATCTATGTAATTTTTTATAGAAACCGTGCAAGCATTCACCTATTTTATAAAATACATCCTTTTTCCTTTTAGTTTTGTCGGATTATTGTACTATTAGTTATCGCTGTATTATTTCATACAAATATTCCTTAACGAGATTATTAAATGTAAAGCGTCAGTTTTGACTGTTTGTTCACTCGTCAACTTGATTGTCTAGTTTTTCAATAACAAAAGCTCCTAGTGACATATTGGGGGTGACGTGACTTAGCTAACCATGCATTGTCATCCAAAGTATTGAATTCAATACAAGACATTTCTATACCAGATTAGCAGTTTGCCAAGGAGTTCTCAGCGAGCATTTTGAACATTTTCTACATTGACTTTAATGTTTTTTTGTTTTTTTCTATATTATTAAGAAATAATCAGTACTAACTATTCGGTTTTTAGTGTAATAAGAGTAATAAGCCGTCAAAATGTGTTACTTTATAGTGGGACACCCTGTATTGTAGTGAATTTGTGAAATAAAATAATAATCTTATGTCAAGAATTTTCTGAAAAATCCAAAAAATTAATAATAGATATAACTACAGGGGTTGCATTCAAAATAAGAAAGTTGGTATTAGCCACTGTCACATGACAAACCCAATATAACTTTTTTTTGAAAAAAATTGGCATTTAAAAATACAAATCTTCTTGTCCAAGCGTTTTCCCTAACACGGCCTCATTCATTCGTCATCAAATTTATTCCATCTGGATGTTCCACTCAGTAGAAATGACTGCAATATATGAATCGATGTGCATTACCCCAACTGGCCCATGAGACCGGACATACTTAGTATCGACAGAACACTGAAGTACTTGACAAATATAAAAGCTATACAGAACGACTTTTTACTGAAATGGATTGAATCTCTCAAGAAGAACATCCAATGAATACCAAAACAGACACTGAAGGACTAAATTCAATTAACACAAACCTTATAGACTTAGACTAGAAACTAAAACATTCGCATTCCGTAAATATTACCAGTAAAAACATTGACCCAGAAACTTCAACTAATGGACAATTAAATGCAAGATTGCTATTTACCAACAAGAAATTATAAACTTTTTATTTGTAACTTTCTATTTTTAGCGTCACTTTGGCATTAGTTAAGTAAATAATCAAAATTTCAAACGTTTTTTCATGAAATTTTTCTGTATTTTTCCATATACTGAAGATTTTTAATATTATTTTTCAATCACAAGCTTTGTTCCACTGAAGTTGACGAAGTGCAACGAAAGCTAAACAAAATGTGTAGGTACATTGAAAATAAGTATTTTTCTCTGAAAAAACTTTATATATGTACCAGGACTAAATGCAAAAAATTCGGGAGCGAGTAGATGACGTGAAAATAATACCGTTTACTAAGCAGCATGAAAAGAGTTAACTCCCACTCTCCACCACCTTTTATTTGAAAAGATGGACTGAAGCATGTAATGCTAGATATGAGGGGTCTAGAATCAAAACTCATATTCTCCAAGTTTTATATTTTGTGGTGAAACGCAAAAAATGGTTATGATCGTATCTATGGAAATAAAAGTGTTTTTTTGTTTTGCATTTGTAGATAAGCATATAGTTGATAATCAATTAAGTAAAATATTGTCGATAGTATGATATTTTTCTCTTAATTCGTTACTTTATGCCGGAGAATGTGAGATTTGATAATAACTTGTGTAAAATGTGGGATTTGAAACTAACTTTAGTAAAAAGGTAGAACGTGTCGCGGGACACACGGTAGGAACTTTAGTTCCTTTTAAGCAAAAGCTATGTAATACATCTGACGTTATAGAAAAACAATTTGCAAATTCCTCGGTGGTCGAGTAGTAAGCAAACCAGACTCTCACGCGGTAGACCCGGGTTCAATTCCCCGTGAGGAATTTTTTTTATTGTTAATTTTATTTTTAAATAATCATAAAATTGAATTGTTAAATCTTCAATTTGAAGTTATTTAGAAATTGTTTTTTTTCTAGATTTTTTCTTAAATGGGTCGTAGAAAAAATATGCTGTTCGACTCATGTGGATTGTCCATATCGCACTTGAACAAATTTCGTCCTCGTGCGATATGGCCATCATATTCACACTAGTTGCACAAACTACTATTTCCATCAAAATATGCCCTTTCACATTTAAAAATAACCTGCCAAATGTCAAATCAATGTATCCATCTATTTTAAAGTTATCGAATTAAAACATTCAAGTTTTCAAAATTTCAACACCCTGTATTTCGAAAAGTAAATGTGCTAGACCCCTTAATCCTCATATCATTTTGTCCAATTTTACGGGAGGAATCTACATGCAAACGTTGTAATTACCCACAACGTTAGAGATGCTTATACCATTTTTTGCGCGATCGTATTGAAATAAATTCCGAATAAAATAATTTAAATTTCTTCGAAATGAACGAAATGTCAAAAGTGAAATTTATACTTCTCGATCAGTTTAAAATATATTTTGCATTTTGGTGAAATTGTATTTATTACTTTTAGACGTCTGAACGGTAAGTAAGTCACTTACCGAAGTGTTAAACTTAGAAACCAGCAAAAAAAATCATTGAAATAATAGTAAAAATTTATCCGAATAAATTCAAGCACTGCAAATATCAGCTTTGCATAGAATTTTAATATAGCATCGGTGGTTCAGTGGTAGAATGCTCACCTTCCACGCGGGCGGCCCGGGTTCGATTCCCGGCCGAAGCATATGAATCGCTGCTTCGTAAACGAGAGAGAGACTCAGGAGAGAGCACACGCATGTAAGCAACGTAACATAACGTAACGTAACGGTCAGATCTTTTGCGTCGCGACCCCCGGTCGCTCAAAAATAACCTGACGTAAAGAACTAAAGTTCCAAAAATATAATAATATTAATTTATCACTTTTATGTAGGTTGTACTTAGCGCGCGGTGAAACGTAAATTGCATTTAGAAATCCCTGAATCCGATAAACTAACTTTAGAAAATGGTTGATGAAATCGGGCATAAGTCATGCAAGACTTTTCAATTATCTACAACTGTCACAATCAGCTTATCGAATGAAAAACAGTACTTAGACCGAAAAAAGGTGAAAACCCATTCATCAACACCTTTCAATCCTCCCCCTCCTCTAATTTTTCCCTTATGTTTCTCTTATTTCATCCAACTCCGTTTACCCTGTAAATTATTTATTTAAAAATTATGCGGATTCATGACTATTCTGTTAATTGGATATTCTAGTAATGTTTAATTAACATTTAGCTCGTGCATTTGACTAAGTGATAATGTTTACGTGTAATTTATTGATATTTTTATGTTGTATTAATTAAACCATTATGTACAAAAAGACTCACCTTCGGCGGAAACCAATTAATATTTTCACACCCTAAATTATTTTCAACGTTCGATACCATATTCGATTTTAAATATATTTTAAGTAGTTCAATTTCCATTTTATAACACTCATATTTTCATACTTTATCGTAGTAACTAAAGGTAGAATTTTATTAACCGTGCATACAAACACTACGAAAACAATATTAAAATTTAAATGGTGACGCATACTTTAGCTACGACGTGACTGGTAAACCGGATATTAATGGAGTTTACGAGTTGAAAAGAGATAACGATATCGTTTCGGTGTGCTACGCCGGTTCTGTGTATTCTATACAGGTAAAGGTACACACTCCCACCTGTTCCATTATATGAATGCGGTGTTGACTGATGTGTGAAAAAATCATGGATGTTATCACTTATAGTATCACAAGAGCTTGAATTATTTCCGGAAATTATTTTTCGCTTCGCGACTCCGGGATAATTTTCTTCAAATATTCGTGCCCTCAAGAAAACTTCCGGAAATAATTATTAATTTAAGCTTGCGTGGTAATCGGTAAGAAAAATTCTCACTAGTTATACCACTAAAGGTCAAATTATTTTCTCTAAACTAGAAATGATTTCTGTCAAAAATTTGTCAAAACAGCACGACGTAGAAAAATGTCTCGCTTCGGTTAAAAAAGTAAAGAAAATATTCGCCAGAATATTAAGCAGTTGGCGGATATACCTGTGGAAGAACTGGCGCTCATTTTTGAAGACTATGCCTTCAACATCCGAAAAAAGAACTCCGAAGACTACAAGGAGAGTGTTATCAAAGTTCTATGGAATTCTACAGCTAAGCAGATGCAGGAATATTTTTTCGAAAGGTATAATAGCAAATTCAATCCATTCTCTGACATAGAATTTGTCAACGCAAAAGCTGCAAAAAATGCTAAGCGTCGGAAGCTACAAATAGATCCAACCAAGAGAAAGGCAAGTTCATCCGCACTATCAGCAGACGAATTGATAAAGATTATTGAGCTTTGGGACGAAAACACTCCGGAAGGATTGCAAAGAAAGTTCTTTCACATTGCTGCTCATGGATTGGCCTGGAGAGGAAATGAAGGAGCGGCAGCAACAATAGAATATTTTGTGGAGGAAATTGACAATCAAGGGAAACCAACAGGACGCTAATAAGCAAGCGAGACCAGCTCATCAAAACGAATCGTTTATTTTTAACTCCAAATCCAAACTGGCACCACTCCAATTCCAAAGGTTGGTACAAGAACAGCCCGGTTGGACAAAATACAATATTTTCCTGGTCCAAATCGGCGGCATCAGTGATTGTAATCGATGTCAACAAGAACAAGATAACAAATCATTCTGCGAGGGCCACTGCTGTTTCAACTCTAGCCAAAACGGGAATTGGAGAACAGCAATTAATTAAAATAACAGGGCATGGTAGCAGTCACTCCATAAAACCATATCTGCAAATTGACTCGGGCCATCATCGGGATATAATTGACGCAATGAGGTCTGCTTCAACTTCTGCAAAGACAGTCCAAGAATCTCTAAATCAAGAGCAAGCAACTTCGAATCGACCTGCCATAGTATACAATAATTGCGTTTTTAATATAAACATCAATCATAATGGTCCATGAATTTAGAAAACATTCAAGCTTTTTGTTGAAATTAATCAAAATTATTATGTAAACAAATAAAATTAGATTGTCAAAAAAATATTCTGTCATCTGTATCTGTAGAGTAGGGAGGGTGAGTGTGTAGGCTCACAGCACTTAGGCCACATGTGACCCATTGTACATCCTCCCGAGGAGTTGTCCTCCTAGGTCATTGTCCATCCTGTCCTTCTCAGGAAGGTGGATAGGTCGCTGGGAGACATCTCCTTTATATCGGCAGGTGTAGGCCAAGACTCACCGAACACACACTCTCTTATTGACGATAACTCCGGACACTCGCATAAGACATGCCTGACAGTTTCATCTTCCTGTTCACACATCCTGCATAGAGGTGTGTCCACTAGCCCCATAGTATGGAGGTGTTTACTTAGTTGACAGTGACCAGTCAGAATTCCTACTGTTAAACGTAGGTTTTCCCTGGTCATCGCCAAATATTTCTTCGGCGCCAGCTTCCGAGGGTCGCCCAGGGTGATCCTGGCAAAACTGCATCCTTTGATTCCATCCCATCTCTTAAGGGATTGAGCATGGGTGTAACGTTTGGCTAGTTCCGCAATAGTCAAAGTCGTTAGGCCGTAGGTGTCACTGGGTCCTAGAATTTTTTGTCCAGTGGCTTGCCTGGCTGAAGAATCAGCAATGCGATTTCCTTTACTCCCGTCGTGCCCTTTAACCCACCTCAGGATAATGTTGTTATCTGCCGAGA
>CAJUYI010006858.1:0-13042 GCA_910591695.1 Galerucella pusilla
AGGACAAGGCTCGCCTGCACATTTAGTAGTAGTAGTAGTAGTATTGATTTTTTTGTAAAAAATTTGACCGTTGCAGACCCTTGTAAATTATTTTTTTACGAGGATACTCTTAAAAAGATGAAAATGGTTTCTGTTCTGTTGCTATTAGCAAGGTCAGACGTATTTGAATCTATGTTGAAAAATGTTTCATTCTATACAGGGTGTGTATAAAAAGTGTTCAAAGTTTAACTTCATAAATTTTGATGCATTCAGGGGTAAAAAATAAGGCAAATTCATGTATACTTATACCTTTCCTATAAAAAAGATTATGTAAATTTGCTTTTAATACATGGTAAATATGGCAAAGTTGTTACAAGAACATTATGTGCTTTATTTGCATCTCTAAAAATTAAATCTACAGTATATTAGTTTATGAATCTTAACAATTTTCAGGTGTTGTTTGGTATGTCTTCAACCCATTTCCTGGTGCATCGGAATGTGTGAAAAATTTTATAAAATTGGGGAAAAAAGCCCATTATGTCACAAACACCAGCACTTTGCATGAAGAAGAACTTATGAAAAGATTAAACGACAGACAGTTTCCGGGAACCTTAGAAAATATGGTAACTCCAATGCAAACAATGATTAGTTACTTGAAAAATAAAAACATGAAGGACAAGGAAGTTTTTCCAATAAGTTTACAGCCTGTGAAAGACGGACTTACTAAAGCTGGTTTTAAACTAGTACCTGACCCCGTAAGTAGATAACGTTCTTCAACATTATGGCTGTACTGTTATTATGGCTAATACTTATCAATAAGCGAATATATACAATACATATTTCCAAAAAATGTGCCAAATACTTTTTAAAATGTTTCAGCCATTCGAAGTTGATGAAACTATTGATGGTATTCTCTCATTTAACGATACTGACACAAGAAAAGTTGGAGCAGTCGTTCTAGACATCGATTTAAATTTGTCTTACATAAAATTACAAAAAGCTTTTTGGTATCTACAAGATCCAGAATGTGAACTTATAGTAACACTTAAAGATAAATTAGCGCCGATGGGACCAAAAGGCCCACTTTTAGGTAAGCCTCAAGAAATGTTAAAATTAAATCCTCTGGAATTAACAGATTGGTAATTTTCTTTTCACGTACCTACCAATACTGAGGTTAACTGAGTCGATTTGTTTGGTTGGTGAATATGATATTTCAGGTCTGCTAGCAAGAGAAAAATCAGTTACCCTCTGCGACGAAGCAGGCATAATAGTATATTGTACACCAAGGAGGTGAAGACTATCATTATTGACCAGCACCAAAGCAAGGTTTATAAATGTCTTCACCACCGTGGTGTATATACAGTGCTATTCAAAAGTCTCCTCCCCCCTCGTATCTTTTGAACGCCTACACTTACATTAATAAAATTTGGAGGGTGAAAATAAAGTGTTGTAAACTTCTCTACGAATGGTTACAGGTTTCGTAATAGTAATAGATGACGTCACAGTGCCACTCTGGCCAATAATTTTAAATAGGACCTTATGGCATGTGATATATCGTTTGAAAGGCATTGACATTGGCTACATAGCCATATTAATTTTGTTTGGGTTTAAACTAATTTTGACGGATAAATTAAATAAATACCAAAATTATTATTTCACATTTAAATATTGAAGATTTTTCAGTCCGCCTCTGGTTAGTTGTCAAAAAAATTGACGTTTTTAATTGTATAGTATTTGTAGCTTTGCAAAGTTTTTCTAAATAGCTTAAATATTTTATTTAATTATTGTTTAACGAGACGTTTAAGAGTTTACATAGGCAAAATGGTACGTACTCAAGCCGACAAAGTAGCAGCTATCTTAATAATTGGTGAATCTAGAAAGAATCTCCATGAAGCGGAACGTTTATTTAATGAGAGATACCAAGATCGCCCTATCTCGAGAACTTATTTGAGGGAGCTTCTTCACAAGTTTGAAGCAACAGGTAGTATTCAAGATGCCAAACGATCTGGTCGACCAACATTTAGTGTTTATAAAAAAATTTAAATAGTTGCTGAAATGGTAGTAAGCCCTACTTCCTCTTCAACTAAAGTTGCGTCTATCTGTGAAGTAAGTAAAAGTACAGTACAGAGAGTGTTGGCTAAAAATACAAGTTAAAAATGGTGCACCACCTTTCTGATGACGACCCCGACAGAAGACTCGAATTCTGTGAATGTATGACAACTAAAATTAGTAAAAATCCACACAAAAACAATTGTTTTAGTGACGAAAGTACTTTTTGCCTCAATGGAAATGTGAATACACAAAATGTAAGGTATTGGAGTGACACCTTTCGTGAACAACATACCCAATTTCCAGAAAAAGTCAATGTTTGGGCAGGTATTTTGGGAAACCACATAGTTGGTCCTGTTTTCCTAAATTCAAATTTAAGCGGTGAAGTGTATCTGGAGATGTTACAAAATGCAATTGAGCAGTTAATTCTTGAAATTCTGGAAGATAATCCAGATGAATTCGGCCATCTGAAAATAACATTTCAACAAGATGGTGCTCCTGCACATTATTATGGTGCAGTAAGACGTTACCTGGATGAAGAATATCGAGGTAGATGGTTCGGTTGGCGAGGTCCTATAGAATGGCCACCTCGGTCACCAGGTCTGACACCATTAGATTTTTTTCTATGGGGTACTTAAAATCCAAGGTTTATACTACGGCACCAGGTTGGCGTTTTGAAAGAAAGAATTGTTGAAAAATGGAATGCAATTTCAGCTGACACATTCGAGCGAGTACGACAAGAGTTTACTCATTAATTAATTAATTAATTAGTATTAATGTCAGGAAGTAGACGGAGCACATTTCGAACACTTGTTATAAGAATCCATTGTTGATATTTGATTAATTAAATTTAAAAAAATAATTTCAATAAATTTGGTATTTATTTAATTTATCCGTCAAAATTAGTTTAAACCCAAACAATATTAATATGGCTGTGTAGCCAAGGTCAATGCCTTTCAAACGAGATATCACTCGCCATAAGATCCTATTTAAAAGTATTGGCCAGAGTGGCACTGTGACGTCATCTATTACTATTACGTCACCTGTTACCATTCGTAGAGAAGTTTACAACACTTCATTTTCACCCTCCAAATTTCATTAATGTAAGTGTAGCTGTTCAAAAGATACGAGGGGGGGAGGGGACTTTTGAATAGCACTGTATATTTTTTCCACAAACGCAACACGAGAAGCCTTTACCTCGTCGTCTGACTGACAAGTACACTATCTGCTTTAGATCCATATATTATGAATATACTTCTTATGTCATCAGTCATTTTTGGTTGAGCGCGAATTTTAAACTAATGGCATATTTATTCCAATATTTTATCTTGATAGGTGATTTCAAGCAGCAAATATGTTGAAAATAATCTCCTCTCGGTATACAAAATTATTTTGCACAAGCTTTTGTTAAACTATTATTTCTAGATTCTCAAAATATTGAATTTTTCCATTATTGACCTAGGTTAAGAAAATAACAGTATAAAGAATCATCGACCAAAGTGGCTTCTGAATATGGCCGACTTCCGTTTGAGCGTAAGCAAACCAGATGCGTACATTAAATTATTCAGTCTTTCACAACTAGTTATATTAAATATATTGAATAAAAGTCTCCAAACACTATTGTACAACTCAATATCAACTTAAATTTATACTAATACTTATAAATAACCTTTCTAATACTAAAAATCGCTATTTTTTTAATGTGGCTTTTCAATTTGACACAAGAATTGATGACTAATGTCACTAATGTGGCTTCTCAATATGGCAACTTCCGTCGAAAGTTGGTTAAATCACTACCGCGCTTACCTTTCCTCCTTTCTCTTTTACCACTTTATCCACTAATAGAGAAATTCAACTCCTCGGTGGCTAGAAGAAGCAAGTAGAGGAAAAAGTGTATTCTCTTCTCCACTATCTTAAAGTTTTTATGTTTGCTCATCCAGTTTAGAATAAAAAGCCTTTTTTACATTTTAACTTTGCCACTCCCAACTTTTTTTTTACTTCCGATTTGTCAGTGTAGCTAATGACTTTGTTTAATGTTATAGGAGTATTTTTTGTTATGGAAACTCTGAAAGATTTAGTCGGTAGAGACTACGTTGAAATTGCTAAGCCTTCCAAAACTTGCACAAATTACATTCATGAAAAATTCAAAATAACTGATCCGAAGAGAACCTTATTTATCGGAGATTCGTAAGTATTTGTTTATGTCTTTGATCTATTACACAAACAACAACTTTAGCCCGCACTAAACTCCACTTTACTGTCCTAAATTATGTTGTAAACTATTGTCAATGTCTAGAATATACGCCGACATGGGTACTGCAGCTATGGGAGGATTCCAAAAATTACTGGTACTAACCGGTAGTGCTAAAATGGAAGATATCAAAAATTGGAAGTATCCTGAAGATCATAAGCCAGAATACTACGTTCAGGATTTGGGAACATTGAATAGAATTATGAAATCAATCCGAGTTGTAGTTTAAAATTTCCAAGCTATAATTTTTAAAATAAAAGTTTGTTTATCCATAGAACTGTTTTTTTGATTTATTTAAAAATATTAACGCGTCACTATAGAAGCTACAACCAGAAAAGAAGTTACAATAAGACATTTTAATGAGAATAATTCTTGCTTTGACAGTCTACAATTAATAATCAGCTTATGTGCTTACTAACTTAGGTTTTATACCTAAGGCTTGCATATCTGTTATCCTTATTGGTATTCATAGTATCCTCACAAGATAAAACAGGATCATCTCCATAAATGTCGAGCAACTCAAAACGACCCACCGTACCTTCAAAATTTACAAGCACTAAAAATAATTGATAAGAAATTGATTAATAAGAAGAAAATTACCCCAGAGCAATCACTATAAACATTTTCACAAAATAAAATATCCTGTGGAAAGAGTTTCTTTGACGTAGCTCCTAAAAACTGCCACTTAAGCGGTTCCAGGGTGGTCAGGGTTAGGAGATGGAGGTGCTGAGGAATGGCAATTTATACAGATAGGGAAAAGGAAAAGGAGGTCAGGAATGTGGCGGTAATCCTGAAGGATATTGGAGAAGTCAATAAGGAGGGAATAGAAAGTATTAAGAAGTGTTTGAGGGAGATGGATGGAAAGTGGGTGGATAGACTTAGAGTCTCAAGGAACAGGAAGGTGGTTGTAGAGGCAAAGAAATGGGTTCAGGTCAGGGGAATTCTGAGGGATGTGGAAAGGGTAACAGGAGCTAGGGCGGTGGAAGCGGGAAGGGGAGCAAAAGCTATTAAGATGGTGGGGATAGACCTGTGGAAATAGAGGAATTGATTGGGGAAGGGACAAGAGTGATGACAGTGGTGAGGGAGAGGAACGGGATGAAAATGGCGGTGGTGAGGGTGGAATGGGAGAAAGTGGAAGCCTTACTTGGAAAACGGGAGATTAAGTTGGACTGGAATAGGGTAAATATCGTAGAGGGAAGAGAGCAGGAGGGCAGATGCTTTGGATGTGGAGTGAAGAGCCACCAGGAAGCGGGGTGTAATGCCAAGAGAGTGGTGAATATAAGGGAATGCTGGCTATGTGAGAGCGAGGAGCACATGGCCAGAGATTGTCGGCAGGCCTTCCTTTGTAGGGTATGTGGGGAAAGAGGACACAAGCCAGGGAAGACACATTGTAGTAGGGGAAGGAAGGGGGTGAATGAAGACGGAGAGGGAAAACATTGCAGGTACCCTCTGGGCAAATAGGAGGAAAGAGAAAGCAGACCGCGGGAAGAAAAAATGTGGAAGATGTATGGAGGGTATACAGATGAATGTAGTGGAGAGCATGATTAGGAAAAAGAAGGCATGTGAGAGGTAGGAGTGATAGAAGGGAGTAGATGACGGAGAGTGTGTGAGAGACCGCCGCCCGCCTTGAAGTATGCTAGGGTAGTTATTCCGAGGCGGGAGTAACGGCGAGTTTGAGGTGGGTTTGGTTGGTAGGCATTCCCTTGGGGATGAGTCCAACACTGTCTGGGTACTGGTTAGGACCCATTCGAACATGAGTTTCCCATCTCAGCCTGAGAAAAAAAAAGGTGGTCAGGGTACAACAATACACAGTCTATCCACAAAGTGGACTAGCATCTCCATAAATGAAAGGATTTAATCTCTAAGACATGTTTTAACTATGCTCTAAATCTAAATCAAACCGCAATATAACATATTTGTATAAAGTAGGACCAATCAGCTTGCTGCTACTAGATTCGATACACCATCAGGCATTGTCTTTGACAGAATAAGTCTTTTTAGGATTCAGTGAATGTCACCTTAATACATATTGAAAGTAAAAAAATGTTTTCAGCGGTAACTTTTGAACAGTCCTGTATAATAATTGTTTTACAATACCTAAACAAATCAAGATGCTGCAGGTCGATAAGTATATAATTATTGACATATCATATCGAAAAGTAACACTGACTAAGAGATAAAAACTTTATGACTCTAGACTCCAACTGATAGTCAATAAATAATATATCTTCCAAATAAACGTATTTCCTTTTTAGTAAATTTCACTATTTCATTGGGTGAGTTCGTACAGTAAATGATTTTAATATGCAAATTATTCTCAGTGGAATTTTTATTCTTTGGCTTGTGAGAGGAACAAAGGTAGGTAATCAGATTATTTATCAATGCATATAAACACAAATATATACAGAACGGTCTAATTACTATTTCTAACTGATAAAAATAGTTATTAAAGTGAGAATAAAAAAATATGACTTATTTTAAAAGGAAAACAATATAAGAAATTCTGGGTACGAGATGTCACAGATTAACTTGAATAATATAAATTCGTGGCTGAATGGATCAAGCTGTCCATCCAAAAAAAAAGAAACTTGAATAAAACAATTAGTTTCATGTTAAACTTTCTAAAAATGAAAATATATACACCCTGTACCATCAGATCATATTACACAATCATTTTGAAGAAAAGAATGTATTAAAATATAAATAATTATTACAGAATTCACTGTAAATTATTTAGCATTAGTCATTAAACATCCTATAAATTGATAAACCCTACTATAGTCAGTTAGTTTTCAATAAAAACCACTCGAAATAAAATCACATGAACATTAAATGACCTATAGGCTAGTAGATAAGGTTGAACAGAGCGTATTTTAATACGAGTCGTCCAATACGCAGAGGATAGATCACGCGTGGTATTTGTTTACATGCGGTTTTTCTTGGTATCGGCCAGACTATATTGACCATTATCAAAATAAGTGACGATTTTTCTTTATTAAACGCACTTGTCTTATTAGCAAACAAGTACATTTCAGTCAGGCAATGTGTTGCCATAGATAAGGTACAGATGAGCTTCAGAATTGACATGCTGCTTATAAATATTCACTCCTATATAATAGCTTTTGATACATTTATCTAAACCATACAATAAACTTTGAAGAATTTATTTAAAGGGTCATAAATAATTAAGGATATTGAACTATTATCTGTTTAAAATAATCCGATATGGCACATCTGTGACAATTTAAACAGCATCTTTGGAAAAATAAATTGATCTAGATTGTTATAAAAAAATTGTTCGCAACATACAATTTATTTAATTATATTAGTTATATCCCTCTTTGTCAATCCCTCTTTGTCAACGATTATTTATTCATATTTATTATTTTTATATAAAGATTTCATGAACTAACAAACTTATCCAGACGCCGCCTTCACTGTGTTTTTAGATTACTAGGTACAACAGAGCACTTTACATTGTGTACGGTCCTGTTTTACTCTTTACATGCTGTCAAATATTTCGTTGTTAATATTTCAAATAATGCATAAAAGCAATTTTATCTTTAATCAGCTTTAACTTCCATCTTATGTTTTGTATTGTATTTGTTTGTTGCCTCATGGTAAATATCCTGAATTATTTTTATCAAAAACCTCCGCAATGAAAAAATAACTACTGTTGAGGACAGAGGAGATTGCAGGGAATTAAATGGCAGACTAGTTAGCTAAAGAAGGTTCTAAAGGAGCCTTCTTAGGTCCGGAACCGTTTTGTAGAATCCCAAAGGATTAAGTACATAAGAGGAGAAGTCGGGAACTGGCTAGTTAAGGAACACCAACTAAAATGGAGGTTGACACAAGGACACCTCCATACTAAGAGTTTACTGAATAAGTTAGACAAGGAACTCTCGTCCAGGCTGTTGAAACTGGGTAAGAAAATTTGAAGACATTTACTGACCTGGTGAATGGACACTGTACTCTGAGGAAGCATCTGCACAGGATGGGCGAAGTAACTTAACCTATGTGCAGAAAATGTGAACTCTACCATGAAACATCTACTCACGTACTCTGCTTCTGTGAGAACTTACAAGCTGAAATACAACCATCACAACTACTGAAGATCCCTCCAGTGAAACTGGTGGCCTATATAGAAGACACGAAGCCTCTGGAATGGAAGTAGGTAGATAACATGGGTTATGGTACAAATATTCAGTTCATGAACCTGGAGTGTTGAGCCCAACCCAAACGTATGAATGAATGTTGAGGACATTTTACCAGCGAATATACTTTTTAACTTAAGTTTCAAATAGACGTTTTGGTACGTTGACTCTTCACAATATAATGCAATGTATTACGTTTATATCCTTGTTTTCTTTTTAGTAATATTAAAAACATCGGGGCTCTTCCTAAATGCGCTAGGCCGGCGGCACATAGTGACCTTTTGTCACCGGCAAAAAAATTAAGCAGCTTGCTACAGCGCCCGATTATACCAAACTGGCTTTTTCAGTTCGTTGCTGACTGATTATTGTCGAAAATGTTTAACGACGACAACATTATATTAAGGAATTTTGCCACGACCTTATTTTCTTTTTTTTCAGTCTAGTCTGGTCAATCCCCGGCTAAATACTATATATTTTTTCAGTTAGACGCAAGTGACAGTAATTTAAAAGACGTATTTGTATTTCCCAAAGATGTTAAGTCAAGTTCAGTGTCCAGAGTGATAGGTGGAGAAAACGTATCACCGCATTCATATCCATACCAAGCAGCTCTTTATATAACTACTTCAAAGTCCACATTTTTTTGCGCTGGAACCCTCATTGATACAAATTGGATTTTAACAGCTGCCCATTGCGTAGTGGAGTAAGAACAAAACTATTTCATAGTTAAATTTAAATGTTAATGTTTATTTCTTTTATCAAATTACTGTTAATATTTAAAGTAAACTCCATTAAACAAAATGCTCTTCTGTTACAGCAATTTTTTATACGTGTATGTTTACTTGGGAAGTTATAATTTATCCGATACAGAAGTTGCTAGCCGACAAGTTTATTACAGTGACAGAGTTGTGGTGCATGAGAATTGGAACGAGGACACTTTTCAAAATGACATAGCTTTGATAAAACTTCCAGAAAACGTGATATTTAATGATTATGTAAGCTTAGTTGATATCGGTTTAATCAATGGAACTTATGCTGGAGTAGAGTCAACTATTATTGGATGGGGAGCCACAGAAACTGCAGCCAGTTCTAATATTTTGAAAAAGGTCGAAGTAGATGTAATGTCTAACGATGAATGTAAATCCACAGATGTTAACTATAATTCAGTAAGTATTCTAGCCCCTTTTTGACCTTTTTGAAATTCACTCAAGATGAGAAGGGAGATATCTGACTTTTGACTATGCAACACAATTGACAATGAAGCGTATATATTGCTGCATATGTCATCGTCAGCCATGTATACTGTGATCGTTTTTTTCAAGGGAGATAATTTATTTGGACAAATTTCATACCATCATATCTTTTGAAAAGGGGTACATTTTTGTGTAAAATTCTTCATTTGCCATTGGAGCACCATACACTTTTTAAATGGGAAACTTTTATTTGCAGAAATTTCTAAAAAAAGGTTAGTTAATTTGGACAAATCGCCCATCATAGGCGTAATGATAAAACATTTGAAAAGGGTGAATTTCATGCGTAAATTTCCTTTTGCTATGGAAGTAAGAAAAGAAATTTTGAAAGATGTTCATTTGATTTTGTTTTCACTTTATTATTTATTTTTAGATAATACAAGATACTCATTTATGTACATCTGGAATTGGTATAAAAGGAAGTTGCAGTGGAGACTCTGGAGGACCACTTATATTTAATAATAGTCAAATCGGAATAGTTTCTTTTGGACCTACTAATTGTGTCTTGGGATATCCATCCGTATTTACTAGAGTTTCAGAGTTCAGTGATTGGATTACGTATGCGATGCTAAATGGTGGTAGCCAATTATCGGCTCAAGCTATTTTACTTTCTCTCTTGATATCATTTTCTATTTGTATTGGATTTTAAAGCAAGCTAGCAATCTATCAACAGTGACTCTCACTATAGAGGTATTGGCTTTTGTTAACACGTTGACAGCCGTGATTAATTTCGCAATGGAAGATGATTAGAAATAAAAGACTTTTTTTAACGCGTCAGTGTTTATTTATAATGTAGATAGAAAGTGAGTGAAAGTAATAAATAGCAAAGTAAAGCGACATACAAAAAGCACTAAATCAAAAAACTATTAATTAGAACCACTTGTTTGTGTAGAAAACATTTATTTATCTCAGGGCGACGTAACCAGGTCTTGCCCTATTGGTGCTTAGATATTCAGGTTATTGTTTATTACCTACAGAGCACATTACAGCATGTAGACTCCGTTTCACAAAAGAATAAGCCACGTGAAGTTGCAGTCGTATGCGTGAGCTTGTTGTCAAAACCAGCGCCATTATAGGTGTTTTCGATTATTCACTTTAAGCTGCTGGTAGCAGCTCGTAGTGACTGAATTTCGTTCGTTTATTACCAGGCGTGACGCCTAGTCATACCTTTCCCTTGCCCCTTTGAGCACATACCGAAAAGTATAAGCTTCAAGCCATGGGCATTAAATACTTGACGTTTGACCAGTTTGACGTTTATTTAAAGGTTAAGATTGTGCCGATAACAATTTAAACCTTACTAAAAATATTTAAATATGCGAAATAATATTATCAAAAACATTATAATTGAAAACTGTTCTTTCTAACAAGACAGGAAATTCATTGGCATTGGCACATGACAAGTGATTTTGAGGATCCTAAAAAATCGTGTTTGTTTTGTTTAAAAGTCGTGTCGACCGAGGCGTCACGCACAAGTGCTTGAATCCCAAATAAACGAAAGCAGCATGTCGTGACGACTGAGGCGTCACGAACATGTGCTTGAAGCCCAAATAAACGAAAGCAACATTTGTAAACATGACATTAGACTTCAAATCAGTAGCGTAACGTTTTCACATTTTGTAGGTTAACACAAAATTAGAATCTGTCAGCCTTGATAATTTTTCCTTCAACACCAACAAGTTTTTTAGGAGGATTTATTTTGGATCAAATAAATCACACTAGCTAAACGTCTTAAAATGTTGCTGTCACAGATTATAAAGAGAACAGATACGAAAGCTTGACAGAGGACAGTAAAAAGAGAGAGATGGGTGGACATACCCATTTAAATGCCCATCGTCTTATGTCGACTCCGTTCGGGCTGCTTCGCGAAATTTCTCAACAGGTTTGTCAATTTGCATAATATTTCCTTCATTTTACGATCATAGGTCAAATTTTTATAAGCATTTTTTTAAGTGTGATAGTTATACAGATACAAATATTCGATAATTACTTGTTTTAAATCAATTTTATTAACATTAAAAGAATTATACAATTAAAAGATTATGATGTATGAAAATCGTATCTTCTGTATGTTCCTTGTGGTATATTATTCATTCTTTTTTTAATTTCTTGGGAAATTAAACCACAATATTTTTAAATTCTTCATTTCAACGTTTCGGTAGCGTTCCAGCTACCGTTGTCAAGAAAAAATAAGTAGAAATTAATTTTTTTATCCCTAACTGACACAACAGAAAAAATTTGACAACTAGACAATCAAAAATTATTTTGAAGTTTAAGACTGCAAAATTTTGTTATCAAATTTTTATTAAGGTCCATTCATAGTAGATCATATCTGTTGCAAAATGTGAAATGAAACACTTCATTTTATGACATTTCAACGATATGATAGTCTACTAGAAATGGAAATCCAGTGAAGTGCACGTTCCAGGAACGGTTTTTATTGGGATAGCGCGTTTCTTTCGCTTATATTGGAAATGTTGTTAATAAAACGCGTTTCTTAATAGTTTTTTTGTGTATGAATATTTAAGTTTTTGAAATATGTATACTCAGTTTTGTGAATTTGTGTATTGAAATGTGTATCGATTAACAACTATTCAAATTATAAATCATAAGAAAACCTGGATAAAAACTTATGATGCTATCCTGATAACGCAGGTAATTGATTATTGGAAATTTCTCTTTCTAACATTGGTAACCAAATTTGACTACAATCGGCTGATATACTAGCTACACATTTATCTGCATTTAGTTGTATTAAAGCACTTTCTTTGATTTTCCGTCTTTTATTATTAGGTTCTTTTAATATTATTTTTGATGAATCCCATTGAATTTGATGACCCTCTTCCCAAGCATGTTTGCAAATAGCTGACTTAAATAATTCCCTATCTTTGATATATTTTTTGTGTTCGTTTATTCGTACTTTCAATGGTCTAGATGTTTCACCTAAATAAAATTTGTCGCATTCACATGATATTTGATATATGCAGTTTTTTGAAGATTGTTCTTCATTCTTTGGTTTCGTTTTTGTTAGTACCTATTGATCTCAATGTATTATTCGATTTAAAACTAGTTCTAATATTGAATTGGTTACCAATTTTTTTAATTCTTTCTGACAAACCCTTAACATACGGAAAGAATTAAAAAAATTGGTAACCATAGGTTACCATAGGTAAGTATATTGTATTCCCTTTGATAATAATTAAATTAAGAATTATTTGTACTTTAAAATTTGGTTGTTTTTTGTAATTATTTGTGTTATCTAAAAATGTATTCATTAATTAATCTCCCAAGAGTAATGACTATTTATAACAAATCATAGGAATGTACATATAGGTATTTAATAAATACATAAATATATATTCGAT
>CAJUYI010006859.1:0-13042 GCA_910591695.1 Galerucella pusilla
ATTCACTGCCTCAACCAGCTCTGGAGGAGTCCCAGGAATGGAAATTTTATCATCACTTATCATTTTACTTTCGAGAACACCAGCAATTAAATTTATAAGCGTCAAGTTTGACAATTCAACCTCAATAGTAACCAAGTAACCATAGTAACCAAAGTAATTTTATTAGGAATTTCAAAGCACCATTTATTTGGGAATAAAATTATCGCGTTTTTTTTTAAATTAATCAATATCTGTCGAATTTTAAACGATTTGCGGAAAAATAGTATGTTTACCTCGTTGGAAGAGCCACATTCCTGGACTCTGTGTTGCTAAGTCTCGGCTTGCGCCTCGACTTAGCAATCTTCACAGTCGTCTAGGAATGTTATGCTTTTCCTACCCGGTAAACAATGTACTATTATTTTATGACATTCTAACGATAGTCTACTAGAAATGAAATCCAGTGAAGAGCACGTTCCAGGAACGGTTTTTATTGGGATAGCGTTTTTTTTCGCTTATTTTGGAAATGTTAATAAAACGCGTTTGTTGTTACTTTTTGCGTATGATTATTTTTGTTTTCAAAATATATATGACTCAGTTTGGTGATTTTGTGTATTGAAGTGTGTATCGATTAACAACTATTCCAATGATAAATCATAAGAAAACCTGGATAAAAACTTATGATGCTATCCTGATAACGCAGGTAATTTATTATTGGAAATTTCTCTTTCTAACATTGGTAACCAAATTTGACTACATTCGGCTGAAATACTAGCTACACATTTATCTGCATTTAGTTGTATTAAAGCACTTTCTTTGATTTTTCGCGTTTTATTATTGGGCTCTTTCAATATTATTTTTGTCGAATCCCATTGAATTTTATGCCCCTCTTCCCAAGCATGTTTACATATACCTGACTTAAAGAACTTCCTATCTTTGATACATTTTTTATGTTCACTTATTCGGACTTTCAATGGTCTAGATGTTTCATATTACTCTTACAAATGAAATTGGACCATTTTTCAACCTCTACCTTTTAAACACAGACAAAAACACAAAAAAACACACAGTGCGAATTTATTTCATCCATTAACACAGAATTTTACGTAATAATACTCCGAAACAATCAACGAATCTCGAAATCATTCAAAAATTTCTTAATTTCACTAAAATGCTCACAAGATTACTAGATAATTTACAAAACCACTTAAATATATCTAAAAACATAAATAAGCGAGCATTTTCTATCCTTTTCACTCAAAATATATCTTATATTAAGCTAGATGTTTGCATTTTTGAAAAGGAGGTGAATATATGCATTACGTAGGGATGAAATATACATTTTTCATGAACTGAATTTGTTATTCGGAATAGAAAAAATAATAACTTCATTTATATACTACTTAGAAACAGGATAAACTCCAGTACAGCATTTTTCAAATTGGATTAAGATATTTTAAGCAATGATTCACTGGAAAATAAAAATTTTGTGATGAAATGATAATTATTGGAAATAAAAAACGCGTACTGTTGAACAGAAACTTTGAGAGTTCAATAACTTAATAAAGAAAAGTATGATAGCAGCTCAACGAATTCTTGAAAAGTGTGAAAACATTGCAAAATGAAGGGAATGCTATGTTATGACTCAATTTATAAAATGGCTTGAGTCAAAAACTTAAAATTGCAAAATAGTATCTGGTCGAAGCAAGATTTCTTCCTAGATAATTTGAGTCGTACCTTCATAATTTTAGCACTAAATATCATCAGTACAAAACATTTTCAATCTAAAATTACTAGTATTTGACAATACTTTTAGTTACATTGTTTATATACAGCAAAATAGGGACTAAACACACATCCCGCCGCATTCACCAATTTTTGAAATATTTTGAAATGTTGGTGAATGCGCTGGTATTTTATTTAGAATGTTCTCGTGTCTTTTAGGGTATAGGCTGTTGAAAAAAGTATAAAAATTGTTCTAAAGCATACAGATATTCAGTAGTACTTCAAAACAATCAAGTTCTACATCGATAACTTGTTGCATAATTACAAAGAGTGTCAGTTTGACAGTTCAAATAATCCGACCGCGAAGCGAGAGGTTTATTCACACAAATTTTTAATAAAAATATTCAACTCGTTCTCCGTAAAATGATACGCGTCAAAATCTGATTGAACGTCGTCAAATGGTGGGCTAGGCGCGTCGAAAATACTTTTTTTTTTCAAATCCATATAATCCTAAAACAATATCGACCATCCTGAATGATATAATTCGGACGAGGTCAAAGCCATTAATAACAACTATGACACACAAGAAAAAGCACCATTAATCACTTATCGGATATTTATCAATCTAAGACAACCGGGAGGGATCCAAGTTAGTTTTACATTTAAAATATAATCAATTGCGACGTTGTCACATTATAAATAAATAATTAGAAATTGGATTTGAAATTTGTTTAGTTCCGAGTGTACTTTACAACCACAGATTGAATCGTATGTACATAATTTTCCCATTACCATTGTAGCTAAGCTCCTTTACGTGACATGATTGGTAGAGCGATTAGAAGTGAAAAGGTACCGCCAAATTTATAAAAAGTTAATATAAAAAGAGCTCATAGTTAAAAAGATTGGAAAGTTCTCTTCTCTGCAATATAACATTAACATCTAATTCTTTTTTCTCTTATTTTTTGGGAGGGGATTCGACAAAAATAATATTGAAAGAGGCCAATAATAAAAGACGAAAAATCAAAGAAAGTGCTTTAATACAACTAAATGCAGTTAAATGTGTAGCTAGTATTTCAGCCGAATGTAGTCAAATTTGGTTACCAATGCTAGAAAGAGAAATTTCCAATAATCAATTACCTGCGTTACCAGGATAGCATCATAAGTTTTTATCCAGGTTTTCTTATGATTTATCATTGGAATAGTTGTTAATCGATACACTCTTCAATACACAAAATCACCAAATTGAGTTTGAGAAAACAAAAAAAATCATACACAAAAAAGTAACAACAAACGCGTTTTATTAACAACATTTCCAAAATGAGCAGAAAAAAAGCGCTATCCCAATAAAAACCGTTCCTGGAACGTGCACTTCACTGGATTCCACTATCATATCGTTAGAATATTATAAAATAAAATATTTTATCTCACATTTTACCAGAGATATGTGATCTACTATGAATGGACAACGTCGAAATAAAAAATAAAAAACATTATTGTAGTTTGATTCCCAAAAAATAAGAGAAAAAAAAATAATATGAATAGATTCCACAAAGTAAGGGTCCAATCAGTAAATAAAAAAATTTTCCATCGCCACGCCACTGGTTAAAAATAATTGAACAGTAACTTCATTATGGAATGAACTAGTTACTTTTTATACATAAATGCCAAGGACCTAATAAAGAACAATTTCATTCAGTTTACATCAAATCGATTAACTTTTTTAATTTTTTTTTGTCCAAATAAATATGTCAGCAGTTGATAATGGCTTAATATACTGTTTTTTATTCCATTTAAATTGAGAATAAGAGAAACCAAGCAAAGTATACGGGGTGAATTATGATATAGTCTATAAAATAAAAGGATTTTGATTTAAATTTGGAAGCATAACTAAAGGGTTTATTTGGTGTTAGGGAATGTGACATTATGAAGTAAGTGATTGTTTGAAGAAAATAACTTCCAGTGGAGCATTAGTCGTAGAATTTCCTTAAGGGATGGACCAGCTCAAGGTTGGGAAGTAAAACTAACGTGTTTTTTATGATGTGGCCTGTTTCGTAGCATGAAGCGATGTAGGCTTTGCTTAAAGCTATATTAGCAATACGGCTGAAATGTTTCCCTCAGTTCTACCCACAGAAAATCATACAAATCTGTGTACTTTTGTTGTATATTTGCATTTAACATATTTTCTTTTTTTTTCAGGACGTGCCATGTCGGCGTGGACTCGACTAAGGGAGTCAGGGCCGGTGTTAATATTTTTAGTCCTGTTTTTCATACCACAACTCGTATTATCAGGTAAGTTCCCATAATTTTCAAATTACACTGGCCAGACGATAGGGGTAACAGCTACAAGTAATTAGCAATACGGCTGATTTTTTTTTCATAAGTACCTTAAAGTATGTAGATTGATATACAAAAAAGTTTACCAGTCTATCGATTTCCCAAATTAGAAAAAAACTTTTTTTTTGAATTCTTCAATATTTCACGCTGAGAGGAAGGTGGATAAGAATAAAAAATATCACCGTGTAGGGGAACTGTTTTGCAATAAAAAAGATCTCCAGCGTTTTTTTCGTCCGATCAATGGTTTGTCCGGAAAAAATTCGGTAAACTAAGTATGTATCTTCTGTATGTTCCTTGTGGTATATTATTCATTCTTTTTTTAATTTCTTGGGAAATTAAACCACAATATTTTTAAATTCTTTATTTCAACGTTTCGGTAGCGTTCCAGCTACCGTTGTCAAGAAAAAATAAGTAGAAATTAATTTTTATCCCCAACTGACACAACAGAAAAAATTTGACAACTAGACTAACAAGACATGAGCAGAAAATTAAAGACAGTGGTTTCATGGTTCTGTCATTGTATTCTGAACCACTAAAAATTAAACCTGATAAATTTCAACACCTCCAGGAACAAAAACAATGTATCCCGAAGGACTTTAGATCATTTTATGACAGCCTTCAGTCAAGTATGTGTTCCGCATCCGCACGACTCTGCTGCACGGCGGAAGACTTTCTGAATTGCGAAAAAAAAATATGAATATTCAATCAGAATTTTTTTCCCAATCTTTGGTAAGATTTAAGGTTGTAAATAATAAATAAAAATTGCATTCCCATCCACACTTTTTATATTTCTATAATCAGTCGTGAACACTTTTAGTGGAGTATAGGTATTATTTGTAGTCGTAGAACTAAATCTTCTTTTAAGCAATTCAGATTTTGTATTAAGCAAAAATGCAAATTACAAATTTTTATCCTATAATAACATTGTTCCACCGTTATATTGGCATATCGGTGGTTTCCTTTAAAACCCAAAGCATTTTTCCAAGCTTCACATCTGCAATATAATATAGAAAATAAAAAATGTTTACTTGTATACTACTAAATTACCTTTTTTCTTACCTAATTTTGTCTTTTGCGCATCTAAAAAACGGTCTCCCTTTCAGTTTACTGCGACAATCATCAACAGAACAATATACCACTCCAGGCATTTTGCAATGAAATAAGTCACTACAATATTTATACTAAATACAAGTTTAAAATAAAAATATGTATAAATATTTTAATGCTCACGCAAAAACAATGATCTGCTCACATTAACGAAAACAAAACAAACATTATATTTCCGAAATTTCGATCAGCAACACATTAGCATTGCGTGCTACCCCTGTACTCAACAATTTCTCGATTTAAACTAGCCAGAACTCGCCAGACGATATTTTCGGTAACCCATAAATCCACTAAGTGAATTTACTTGTCGGTAGTCTGTGTACGGTGGTTTTATAACAACTTTCCATTGATTTTGTGTCATTTTCAAGATTTTACTGAAAACTACGTACTGAAAATCGTAAATTTCTGCATAAAACTTGTAATTTTGCCACGTATTTCATATTAAAAGCACATTTTAATTTAAAATTTTCAATTTCCGCTACCGAATACTGACACTTTTTATTAATTTCCCATTTAAACAAAATTTTCTACTAGGAACTTGTACCTACAAAAATAAATCTCCACTCAAATCTTTGTCTAAAAGTTAAATTGCTCAGAACATACTCGTAAATACCTGCTCGCTATTACCAGAACACCCGAAAAAGTAATCCAACCTTTTTTTTCTATTCCCTGAAATCGCTTTAAGAAGGTACCTGTTGAGGAATTGAGGATCGTGTCTAAGTGGCCGTTAACTAAACTTTCCACGATCGAAGACTTCAAACGAATAGAAAGAGTGAGATAGAGGGGAAATGAGAGAAAAAGAGACGTTGAAGTTCATCAAACAGAAGCGTGCGAAATATATCGGCGACGAAAACTCGTTTTAAAAGTTAATATTAAGTATTAAAAGTATTTTTTTTGTTTTTATATCCAAAGATACAACTTCACAACTCTGAGGAAGTTTTTAGAGCCTAGTATGCTCTGGTGATTAAAAAATCTCACTCTACTTGTATCAACCATCTTTGTCTATGAGCCCTATTTGTTTTCTATGTTGTTTTCCAACTATAGTTGATGGAAGTAGGAAAATTTTAGTCCATTATGGTCTGGCATCCATCTAACGCATAGTATATTCTCATTTGCTACTTATTGTGAGAAATGTATACAGTACTTCAACTATATCTACACATAGATTCAAAAGTTTTGCATCACCTTCTTCGGATGCGAAGGAATTTTTTTGCGTTAACAATTTTTTGTTGGCTTGTTTATCAATGTTCACCATTTCAATATGTTTCATATTTTTTGCAATATACAGATGTTTACAGTTGTTTTTGTAAGATAAAATTTTTAGTGCGATCATTTTAACATTCAAGGCATTTGATTTTTACGATTTTAAGTGCAAACATGAATCGTCAAGTCATAAGTGAGATTGACCGTGCAAGAATAGTGGCTTTAGTTGAATAAGGTCATTCTCAAAGGTTCGTGGCAAAGTTGGCGTTTGGCAAAGTAATGTGTCTCGTGTATGGAACCAGTATCTCCAGACCAATTCTCTTCGTGATAGACCTAGAAGCGGTAGAAGGCGTGTTACTAATCAGCGGCAGAACCGCTATATCCACTTAACTATCCGAAGAAACCCGACCATGGCAATACCAGCACTCCAAAGAGATATGAGACATGCGTTGGGAGTTCAAGTATCGATCTCGACATTACGAAGACGAATACTTGCGACAGGTTTGAGGTGTCGCCGACCAATAAGAGTGCCCAGACTACAACCTGAGTACAGAGTTCGCCGACTACAGTGGGCTCAAGAACACGCGGTCTTGCCTGAAGAATTTTGGAATTCGGTGTTTTTTCCGACAAATACGTGTGTGGCGGGATCCAACAAGAGTTGCTCAGCTTGCCCATGATCGCCCCGTGCCGCCCTTCAGAGGAGGAAGTGCTATATTTTGGGCTGGTATCATGTTAAATGATCGCACAGAATTAATTCAGGTGGAGGGAACGATGACTGGTGATAGGTATCTCAGAGAGATTCTACATCCTCACATGAGACTATGGCGCGCAGCTGTTGGCAATTCCTTCATTTTTATGGACGATAACGCCCTACCTCATCGGACCAGAGCTGTAAATGAGTATCTTGAAACTGAAGGGATCAATCGTTTGAACTGGCCTGCCCTATCTCCTGACATGAATCCCATAGAACATGCTTGGGGCATGCTTGCCAGGGCAGTGGCAGCACGCAGAAATCCACCCAGGAGTGTACAAGAGCTTGTCCATGCGGCCCAAGAAGAATGGCGAAATATTCCTCAACAGAATATCAATAATTTGGTAAACAGCATGGGCAGGCGACTTCAAGCTTGCATAAATTCTAGAGGTGGAAATACTCTTTATTAAAAGTTCTCATACAGGTTCTCACTTAACGTTTTCTTTAAAAAGAATCAATTTGTATTTAATTTATTTAATTTCTAAGAATATTTTTTATGTTTAAAGCAAGTTTATTATTGGATAATAAAGTTTTTGACAAATATACACGTTTTTTTATTGAAACTAATTATTTGATTAATCTCTGATCCATTTATAATGAACACATTTTTTTTTTCGGAGATTTAGGGTGATGCAAAACTTTTGAATCTATGTGTAGAATTATCTTTAATTTTTCATCCATGTCATGCTCTTATGCTCTCTTTACTCTTTGGTCCTCAATCTCTTTCTTGATAACTTGTCCTCCCTCCAGTAGGACTTTTTATTCTGGATGAAACTTCATTTAGCAAAAATATACAGTAGTATTAATTATAAAAAATATGATATAAATTTTGTTAACTTACGTATTGCCATTTATCAACTGAAGCCTATGAATCGCTGCTTCGTAAACGAGAGAGAGACTGAGGAGAGAGTGCTCGCGCTTAAGGCACATAACGCAGCAACGTAACGTAACGGTCAGATCTTTTGCGCCGTGACCGCCGGTCTCTCCAACCTAATGTAAACAACTAAAGTTCTAAAAGTTTTAATAATATACTGATTTACATAAATCAAGTAATTAGACTTAAATATATTGTTGCACCAGCCAAACATTTCAGTTTTAAAATAATCATACTATCGGGCATTATATTTTCTCTTCAACTACTACCTGCTTGAAGCAAAGTAGGTATATTATCCCCAGAACGAGTTGCTTTCAATATTGTGCTCGCGTAAAATAAGAAACTTACAAAATGGATAAATTTTTTAAAACATAAATTCCTCTTGTCATTTCTACACATTGTAAATTTAACTTCCGCACTTTGGTAGATAGGCGCTTACTTACTTTTTCATTTTCCTGAATTTTCCCATTTCTTTCGTCGACTATACGAAAGAAAAAAAAAGAAAAGCGATTTTCGTCTGATATCGATTGCAAGTTTGTCGGGAGGAGGCATAATATGGGTCTTATCAAAACTTTGGAGGTAATCTACCCCTCGACTCCCCCAAGAGACCCTTTCGTAACCTTGTTACCCCAACACAGACGTACTTGAAGATATTTTTAAAAGGTACAAATACATTTGTTATTTATTTTGTTGAAAACTAAGCATCTAAGGTGATAACCCCAAAGATACGATGTATATTTTTTATATTTTTCATATAGAGTTAAAAAAAACAGTACATAACCTATAAACTGTAAAATTAAATTAAAATTGAAACACAATAGAGTACACGCATATTTCATATTTTGCTTGGATATTAATTCATAATAGTAAATATGATATCAAAAATTACTAACAATAGGAAATAAACCGGTCTCCATTGGAAATTACTCCCATATTTTAAAATAAAATTCAAATTTCAATGCACCTTCCGACCACAACCCGAGGATTTCCGAACGCTACCCATGATACGTGTGATGTCATATCTCTTGTGTTTACTTAGGTCAATATGGCCGGTATTGAATTAGGTTATGTGTAGTTGTGTGTTTATATTGTATTTTAATCAACTATTAATACCATTTATATGTTTGTTTGAGACCATTACGTGTTTGTGTGTGCTTTTTTTATTTCTAAAAGTCAACGTAAAGTGGAAAGTGGATATAAATATTCGATATTTCCGAGGATATTTTAAAACTTTTGGAAGAATATATTTTATTTACTAGTTCAGTGTTCAGTGACGATTCTTTCATATTTTGTGAGTAAAGATATGACTAGCGAAGGTTTTGTAAAAGCACAAACTGATAACTTGCCCAAAGTAGACTCATTTATGCTGCTTGAATTTATGAAGTCAAACAGCTGCTTTAATGCAGAGGAAATAAGAGGAGTTAAAGCATTATCGTAAGTACGATTTAAACTATGATTTATTTATATAATATATACCAACCAACTTTCGATGTATGGTCGTAAGAAAATGATGTTTTTATGGTTGATTCCTAGACATATAGGTACCTACATAACCCCAAACTATTTAAGAATAAAAATTACCAGCATAGAAGTAGGTACCTACATTAAAATGGTCTTTACAAACAAAATAATGCCCTTCTCTTAAGAGTATTTTTGCTTGTGCCACCAGGTAAAGTAACGAATATTTTATCTGGAGTTTTAATAGACGTTGATTTACACACTGGAACAATGCAAAATTAGGTCACAAGAACTCAGAGCGTGATACACGAATAAGAACGTAAACAAATGACGTCACACCATGGGGCAGCCATCTTTATGACGTAAAGCGCGTTTTGGCGGACTTTCTAATTTTATGATTTTCAAAGTCGTCTTAAAAGTAAAGTTTACATTTTTTTGAAAAAATAGGCATGCAAGGTGTTAGGAGCGTCAATTCCCACCAATAGCAAAATTTATTTATGCTTGTACCCTATTCTCGTATTTGATTATTTCTTACATACTGTGATTCAAACATGATGATTCATTTATGTAACAGGTCAAAGATTAAAAATATATTTCTCAACACTTTTTGTTTCCTTAGATAGAGATCGTTCTTTTGTTATTATAAACGGTTTATTTTTTGTTGTAACAATGGCGTCGTAAACTTAAAATTAACTTTACAAAATAGTATTCGGGTCATATATTAACATAAGAGAGATAAATGCATTTACATGTAAAAAGATTTAATATTGTCTAGAGTTCTTCAACGTCATCTACCTCTTTTGTTCGGTATTGTTGTGTATGTGAAGCTAGAGGTTTTGTAAAGTAAAATATCGTGTTTACTGATCTATCTAATTGTCTTGTATATAACTTATTAGCAAGTATATAGATATAGCGCCGTTTTTTTTATTGACAGATATGACCGATTGAATAATTGGTTGCCTATAGTCTTATCACGTATCTATGGGGGTGCGTTCTTTTTGACTTAGATCTCAGCTCACTTCAGTTAATGTACGGGATTATCCAACATATCAAAATTGTTTCATTCTAACCATCCTCTTTCTTCATGTGGTTATGGTGAACCTCATCTTTGGCAAATCGGTAAATCCGAAGAGTTTCATTGTTTTATTGCATCTCAAGCCTAAGTCGAGTCAAGTCAGTTGCTTAGATCGTGAAAAAACTATACCTAATGAATGAACTTCCGAAATTGGTTCTTAATTCGATTGATAGGTAACCAACAGACAAAACCACCTGCTAATTTCGATTCAACCGGGCAGAAAGAAGGGTATCAATCAAGCGAAAATGTAATAATAATCAAAGCGGGCATTGTCTCGTGAAATTATATTGTTTAGAAACAAAAGACTGTACCCTTCAATGAAACAATAGACAGAGCGTGTGTAGAGTTACCTGTGATTAACTAAAAGTACCTTCCAATATCAAAGCTTATATCAAATAAGTGATCGAGTTGATGGTTCGATCATTTGGTGGAATACTTCCAATAATCGATTAATTATTATGTCACTTTGATTCCATAGACGTAGGTAATACAGTTTTTTAAGGAATAGCTTTCTTGAAAAAAATTCAATCAACTAACTAAGTCAATTATGAAATTATTGAAATCAAACAAAGCTCACTATTTAGAACCATTCTTTCTCTATATGGGAATGGTACAAATGTCAAAGATGGCTTAGCATGTTATAGAAAAGTTTTTAAAATGTTTTTTTCTACCTAGCTACTAGCAAAATGGAATTCTAAGAGAACTGAATTATTGCATAACAGTCGAATAGCGTTGTTTTAAGGACTTTTTGTTTTTATTAAGCCTTTTATTGCGATGATTTTGTTTTTTAAAGAAAATTGTTGTATTAAATGATTCTATAGTGATTCTATATTGAACTGGGCGCACTTTCTTATTCCGCTTGAAAGATACTTGGGGTTTTTCCCAAGCTTCCAGAGTGTTTGGTTCCTTCAACCTCCATACCCATTTCATTGATAAAATCTCCCTGTTTTTTCCTTATAAAAAGTTTTATTAGAATTTTCGCGTTTCCAAATGTCACAAATGTCTACAAATTCAATTTCCTTTTAATTTGTAGCACTCGTAAAATTTTACTGTATTCCATTTTTTTTTCTGACTTCTTTCACATCATTAGACGCCCTTGATAATGATTGAAAAATCAACAAAACGTAAAAATATACAGGTAGAAACTTCTAACGACACCTCCTTGATTTATTTAGTACAATTTTCATTTTCATACCATTATTAACAGTATTAACATTTCTATCATTTTCTTCACACTATTTTTACGTACTTTCCAATTCGTCTTCCTTTAAAATATCCTGGAAACGGCCAATGCATGTAAAAAGCAACTATTCGACAGCTTAAAAGTATGACTGACAGCTCTTGAAGATTATGTAAAATTCTTAAGTTGCAGTTTTCAGCAGCCAGCTTGTCATTTCAGGAGAAAAGAGGATTTACGTATAGAATTACGAAGGCAGATAGGGAAAAGAATATGTTTTAAGACAGTTGTATGTTATTTTTTTATTATACTACTAATCAAGTACAAAATTAAAGTGTTTTTAATCTATTATCCGAATCTGGACAAAAAATGGCGATCTTTTAATTATTTATTTTCTTGAAAAACATTCTTTATAGAAAGAAATGTTTAAAAGAACTACTATGAGATCGAAGCCAACAAATTCTACTTTATATTTTTCCAAAAAAAAGCATCTTTAAACCATATTGTCGCTGGTATTATTAATATCTTTATTTGTAGATATTTTTCTTAGCCTATGTTCGCATGGTTTTATAAATCTGGGATCGAACATAACCTCGTCGTATCTACCTCTAAAAATAGTCCCGCAGCAAATTTTTTCTCGCGTCCAATACTCCAAATCGATAAAACCACTTACTTCCGTTCTATTTTCATCGGTTTTCGTCATTTCATGTCTACTGACTACACTTTCTTTATGTTTAAAAGTTTCTTCTAAATCGATGTCTGATTGTATGGTGTTGTAGTAAGTTTCTCTTACGTCAATATCGCTCGTATCGGATTCCATACTATCGCTACTGTATATTCGTTGCTGCATTAATATTCGATCGGTGGAATTCCTTTTCGGATACCAAAGTTGCATTTTCGTTCTGGAAAACATTTCGAACAAATATTTTTGCAAAAAGTGACAGATCTGTTTGACGTTTGTTATTGTTTCTAAACATAATCATAGATAACTTTTATATTGTATATTAGGACATAGTATACAGCCAATTTTTAACTAATATTGAAAATTTGTAAAACTAATATCACTAGCGTGCAGTAACATTTTAAAAAGGGAATTTATGCAAAAGTTCTCCATAATTTTGCGTAAAAATGATGTATTTTATATTAGGACAAGGTATACAGGCAATATTTGACTGGTATCGAAAATTTTTGAAACTAATATCACTGGCGTGCAGTACATTTTTTAAAAAGGAATCCGTATATGCAAAAATTCTTCATAAATTTGCGTAAAAATGATGTATTTTAATTTAGGAGATGGAATACAGGCAATATTTGACGGGAATCGGAATTTTTTGAAACTAACATCACTGGCGTACAGTAAAC
>CAJUYI010006860.1:0-13040 GCA_910591695.1 Galerucella pusilla
ATGGCGAGAAGGGCGAAGTTGGCGTTGCCAAAATGGAGGCGGCCGTTGGCAGATATCAATTTTCTAAGCGGTCAGGGTTGGGATTGGAGGTGGCTAATGAGACGACAAGCGAAAAATTCAAAAATCGAAACAGGTAGATAGACATATAAAAACGGCAAATGAGAAATTTTGAAGAATAAAATAAACACACTCATTCACTCATGGTTAAGTGAAACTTTTATGATAAATCATTGGATAAAAACTTTTTTCACCTTTTCGATACTCGTTTCATACACGTTGTTCAAAAAAGTTCACAGAGTATTGGAATGCAAAAGCAATTAATAATCCTCAAACAACCAAATGTGTTTATCGGATTTGTTGTACTCAAGCTTGAAAAATATTCCACAATTCAATAGTAACTGTTCGGAGTGTAAGGGAATTATTCCATTTTATAGTACAATATTACTAGCAGGAAAAACTTACCATTGATTTCATGAAGAGAACTTTCCAAACCACCATAATCCTTTGGTAATATTTTCAAGGAAATATTTTTTGACAATATTCCGCTTCCCTCATCAACTAATATCTGAAAAAAAAAATAGAATGTTAAGATAATCGGTTGAACTATCAGTCCCATTCTGAACAGAAGTAAATATTGAGCAGACGAATCGAACTACTGCAGTCTATAAAGCATGGAGATTTCAATTGGTTTGCTCCCATCTTTCAAAGAAGCTTCTAGGTCCAGTGTGGTTCATTTGATTACAAATAATGTGACCAGCTATAGATACCAATTAGTAGCACCAAAATATACAATAAAACCTCCCATCACTATGTCAATTTTAAACAGTGAGACAAATCTGCTCATTGAAGTCATTTTCAACAACTGCCCAGCTCGAAAGAGTGACCAGTTTGTACGCTATACAATTGTTTCACTACAGGTTTCGATATCGAGAGTATTGGTAATGTTGGAAACCATTTTAACTAAACATCCTAGAGATAAGAATCCTACAGGGTTATATACTACTGACTCCCACTCGACTTGTATATAATCTAACTCAAATTCATTCAGCTAAGAGTTACAGAATAGAAGTGGAGGTACACTGCGCGTCATAAAAAACTGACCTACCATTTTTCTTAATGAAAGCCTAACTTAACAGTTTAGGAAAGGTGAATACTTTCCAAAATAGAGGATGGATAATAGATGTCAAGGATAATAGTTGAATACTATTATTAAGCCTCACAAATTTTTTGGAAACCACTTTACATAGAGCAGACCGTTCGCTGAGAAGCAGCAACCACTTCTCAGGCTATATGGTACGACAAATATTATATTACACTTCTAAGTTTAACGGTATAACCAACCATTCTTGTAAGCGATTGAAAGGGACATCACGTGTATACTTTGGCAAGTTTATCTGAAACCGTGAAAGGAATGCAGTCGAAAACATTTGACATTGCCACGTTTGACTATGAAAAAACTGAAGTGCTAACTATGTAGTGATAATAATTATTATAAATGGGTCTTTTTGTTATTAACAATATTAAAAATATGATTGAACGTTAATTTTATAATGTGCTTGTTTCCTTGGATTTATACTATTAACAATATTCTTTCGATTTATGGATATTAAGAGATAAACACTTTTCCAAATTTGTTATGGGCTTCTTCATGCTCTGGCAGCGTTTTACGAGAATCATAAGGACCACACCCTCCGAATTACATAATTGGTGATTTGTATCGACCAGCTGACTTCTTATTGGCAAGCGCGTGCGTGTGTTCTTCCCTCTCACTCCGTCAATTGACTGATATTGATCTATCCAGTGGCGTTGGTATTGTCAGTGACCTTTGTATTTCTAGTTTTACTTGGTAAAATAGGTACCTTACGCCATTTGTACGTTTGACAGATATGCGCCATGTTTTTCCTCGCGTCTTACCGATGCCGCATAGCTTCAGATAATCCTGCCAAACTATAGACTGGTATCGACGTATTTGCACGTCATCAGTACAAGGTAGATATCGTCCACAATAAACTATTATTTTTGACATCTATTGATAGCACGCTTCATTTTTACTCACCCTACTTGCTAGCTTGGGCTTCATAAGCTGTTTCAACACGTTTATCGAATTGAAGGCAAATGATGGACAATTAATTATATAACACTTCTCAATTTTATTCGAATAAACTTTCTGAAAAAAAAATCCATCCATTAAAATACATCCGGAAATATAATTCGACGTTCAAAAACTTGATTTCACGCACACTCTGTTTTTGTCGATAGAATATACTTACTTCTAAGACCGTAACCATTTTTTTCAATTGAAACGGTGAAATCTTAAATATGTGACCAAACCTTATGTGTTCCATATCCATTACAAGAATATCATGAAAAAGGAGGTCCTCTTCAAGTCTAACCTCCAAACTATTAACTCCATAAGCAAGGAATTTATTAAAATCGAAATTATCTGGACAGTTGTCAACTATCTTGCAAATTGTCACACGATAGCTCTCTTCAGTTCTTCTTGGCAATGGAAAAAAATATCTAGAAAAAGCAATGTTGAAATGAAGGGAAACCTCATGCCCGGTATCTACTTGCTGCATTATGGGACTAATATTGTTGCAAGGATTGAGATTGCTGTGAGTGTTCAGATGGGTTGGGGTATTTAGAAGTTTCGCAGGATGTTGATATTGGGAATAATTTGGTAGACGATATGCACGATGAGGGAAAGAACTAGACGATCTGGACCTAGAGGTATCGCCATAATAATAACGGCTTTCATATCTTTTCCAGAATTGAGAGTGCTGGTATACTTACAATTGATCGACAATTTTTTTCATGTGCGGCATGTTGATATTGGTATTGTCAAATACTTCCGGCATCATATGACGGATAGAATAGTACATGTCCAATTTTTCTTTCGTTTCCGTTATGCTGCATTTGTTGACCAGAAGAAAATTTCTTATCAATTTCTCTTCTGAAAAAAATCATTATGCTACATGACACAATAATTTATAATTGTTTAGAAGTTTGTACATACTTCCTGCTTCAGGTAAATGCCGTTGACTTTTCATCCAGCCCTTGATAGATCGAATATCTTCATCTAATTGCTTTTGAGTTTTTCCAAATGTTTGCAGAATTCTAACTAATGTTTGGTCCTGATTTCCGGTGAGCCATTTTTTGGTATCGATGCTTCCTATAACAGGAAAAAAATTTTAAATTCCTCAATTTTATCTGGTCACTTATTCCTTCAATTGCTTATTAAGCAATGGGAGTACCCCGTTGAACCACTATATTAACTACCGCGTTGAAGTATCTGGAATATTCGATCTCATGGAGAGGTGAAACATTTTTATGTGATACATTCTCCTCTGTAAAGACACCAAACAAGATAAACCAGCTGCTATAGATCCCAGAAGAAATCAAGAAAAAAACTGTGTGTGTCAGCTCCGCCGCACGACTTGAGTTTACTTGAAAGCAAAAATCCTAGCTTTGATTATTATAATGGCATTATTATCCAGTGCATAGTGCTCCATTGGAATAATTGCCGAAGGAATCAAGAGAAAGGTACCGATATGCATATTATATACAACTGTAAGGAAATATAATTTTCTGAAAGTTAGTTAGTGAAAAGGAAATCTTTACTTTTTTTTTCAAGAAATTTCGTCTGAAATGTCAAAATTTGCTGGCGATTTGCGGAAAATAATATTATTGTTGGAAAAGTGAACAACCAAAGATATTATTAAATTTTAAAGTAAAAGTGAGATTAATCATCTTACCAATTGTATTGAGACAAACTACAGACTGTAGCAAAAAATCCATTCCGATGTTATCAATTATCTGTAAACTACACAGACCGAACACTGATAGTATTAAAAACTATTAACACACACCAAATACTGAATAGGAATCATATGCTTCAAACGGTACTTATAGGTAATCTAGTTAATAGCTATTTAATTTTTTGGTTTAATTGTTGACAATATTTTGTTAATTTGAAGTGTAAATCACTATCATTAAATTGTTATTAAGAGAGTTTTGTCTGGTGGGAGGTTGCATCAATTAGCACGTCTTTCTGATTTCATTGTGTTGTGCCAAATTCCATAAATGTCGAATTTTGAATAAGTGATTGCTTTAAATTTCATTAAAAATCATTATCAATAAATGGACAAGATAAAAAGTCAATTTTTCAATCAAAGTCAACTTGGTCAGTGGATAAGGCCTCTAAATACACAAAAAGTTGATGTATTGTACCAATTATGTAAAAAGAATCTGTAATATCTTCCGCTTCTATACAACGATATTTGTTGAAGCACCATTCGGTAGGGTTTTCTTATTTCCAAGTCTCAAGCTATCAACAGGAGAAGACGCTTTGAACGAATGTTACCTGCAGCTGGTCTAATTTGAATATAGATAGTGTTTCAGGATCTGGATCTTCACCTAAATTATGTTGGTGTTCAAGACTATCGTCGACGGAAGTCAGGAATGGAAAAGATAGTTTGGACGCCAACTTATTTTTTTCCATCAATCTCTCAAATAAATAAAAAGATCCATTTGAAGTATTTATTTGGTTATTGCGAAAGAGACAAAGAAGAGCAAAGAAGATCTGAGAAATGGACGGAGAAAACCAAGAACTGCAATAAATCACGGTGTCACCACTATTTCGTTAAAAGACCAAAGCCACTACTCTTCTCGTTAGAAGCTAAGACCACCATTCCTTCGCTAGAAATCTGAACCACCACTCTTTTATATAACGGTCGTTACAAAATTTTATATAATATACTAGCTGACCCAGCCACACGTTGCTGTGGCTAACGTTTTTGTCATATTACATTGTTGTAAACTATGTAAGGGGAACGGTGGGAGAACATCAGACATGGGCACCACTATGCTTTTTTACATAGATACCATTTTGTAAAAAAAATGGCGACCTTCATGACTGATTTTTTACTACCGTTACCCCTTATTACAATGAAATTATTATTTACGAACGAAGACGGAAACGTTAAAGCTGGTATAAGAATTTACTGATTTGGGATTTGAAGGGGAAGGACTTTGAACACAATTGATCAAAATTTTCGTACAGTTGATGTAAAGCAAAAATCAATACAACATAATTAAATCTAAAATGTATTATTTATTTTTATTCAAGTTTGTAACAAATGAGTACCTATATTACAAAGTTTTTAGTAAATAACATGTGACAGTTAGATTTATAAATGAGGTAGGTAGGGGTATATAAAGACAAATAATTTGGAATAAAATAATATTGCAATAAGATAATATTGCGATGATAAATTAAGATGTAAGCTATACTATCTTTCAGGTTGGATCAAACTGCACACGGTGTACAAATCTGATTAAAATCGGTTAGGTAGTTTAGGAGTCCATCGCGGACAAACACGTGACACGTAATTTATATATCAAGAAGATGAAAGATTGCGGCGGACTGGAAAACATCGGATGCTATCGGAAGCATTGTTTATTTGAACACCTGCATCTTACATCAAACGAAAGGCTACATAAGAAAATTACTCAGACCTGCTTTTGGAAAGAAATATAAGTATTCTGCACCGCAAACCGAAGAAAATTAGGAGCGGCAAAGGAACAAAATTCTATAAGTCTCCAAAAACGATTCGTTGAGGTATGAATATAGAGTGTGTCCACTTAAGTTGGAACCATATGGAAAACTTTTTTATTAAGTAGTGGTTTTCTGAAAAAAAGTTATTCCTGATAAAAAGTTCTGCATGGTCCAAAAGTTGAAATGGAACCATTAGATATCAATTTTTTCAAGCAGTATACGAGGTTTGCCAAAAAATTAGAATTTTGTGTAGAAGTAAAATATCTTTATTTTCAACAATTCAGAAAAATGTTATTGAGTTAAGTTATTTTTAATTGAAAGTTATATCGGAATATGCAATTACAACCATTTATTATAAAAATTCAGGTTTTGTGATTATTCACCAATGATTCCATATTAATTATTCTGGCTGGATACAATTTATCTCTCTTATCTGTTGAAAATATGATAACCTCTCCATTTACTTCTGTTTTTTTGATAGACCTTTTAGGTCTCAGTGAATGTCACCCCAAAAATCACACATACATACTTCTGTTTTTGACCCACCTTGCAATAAACATACGTGAGAAACGCATAATAATTAGGTATTTATTATGGAAATTTAAAAATCCATACAATGAATATTTATTAAAAAGAAACAAACCTAATTACATTTTAATTCAATGTCCTACAACTTTGACATATCCACCTTCTCTTGGTAATTATTCAATTGTTCTTTTGTCAAACTCTTGTATCACTTTCCGTATCATATTTGGAGTAATTCTTTTGGCATTCTTCAGAAATAATCCTCTCCAAATGGTCTACATCATCAAATGGTCCTTGCTGATAAACCTGCTGTTTTAAGTAGCCCCATGAAAAAAGTCAGGAGGAGTCAAATCAGCAGACCCAGGAGGCCAATTTAAAAATCCATACAAAGAATATTTTATTTAAAAGAAACAAACATGATTACATTTTAATTCAATGTCCTACAACTTCGACATATCCACCTTCTCTTTGTAAACATTCAATTGTTCTTTTGTCAAACTCTTGTATCACTTTCCGTATCATATTTGTACTACTTTTTTGGCATATTTCAGAAATAATCCTCTCCAAATGGTCTACATCATCAAATGGTCCTCGCTGATAAACCTACTGTTTTAAGTAGCCCCATGAAAAAAGTCAAGGGGAGTCAAATCAGCAGACCCAGGAGGCCAAAAAAGATCTGAATACCTGTGAATCACTTTCCCACTAAGTATATTTTCAAGGAGTACTCTAACGTTTAATGTACTATGTACTATGGCACCGTCTTGCAGGAACCAAATTGTCATACGTTCTTGTAACGGAAGGTCGTGCAAAAAATCACTCACTTGATTTTCTAATAATTGTGAGTAATGTGCGGCATTTAAGGAATGTCGAAAAAAAGTCCAACTAATTTATTTTTGTACACACCACACCATACGTTAGTTTCAAAAGAGTATTGGTCCCGAGTTTTTATCACAAAGTTTGGATTACTGTTAGACCACCAGCGACAATTTTGTGATGAGACGGTTTCGTTTGATGAAAATGCTGCCTCATCGGAAAATATCATATTTTTTGTGAAAAATGGGTCTTCAACCAACTTTCCTTGGATCAGAGCGCAGAATTCAAAACGAATATCGTAATATCGAATATCGAATATCGTAATCCACTGTATCTTCACTTACTGAAGTAGCTTGGATTGCAGAGGCCCTTTTTCTTGATGACATTCTTGGGTCTTCTACAACAAAAAGCATCACTTAAAATTCAGTGTCGTCATTCGCAACCCGTTTTCGGCGTTTATTCTTAAATTTATTTTCCATGCATACTTCCACTAGCCTTGAGTTTATTCAAAATTTTTGTTGCTGTTGAATGCATAATGTTTCTATGCGGATGTCTATTATTGAAAATATTCGCACAAGTTTTATTTTTTCTTCACGATTTAGTAAATTTGACATTTTTATTGTGATATCATAAACAACAACTCACTCTGACATTCACTGTCACATACTTCATGTCAGGGCATCCTAGATTGCGTTAAATTGTATCCAGCCAGAATAATTAATATGGAATTATTGGTAAATAACCACAAAACCTCAATTTTATAATAAATAGCTGCTATTTAAATAAAGCTTTTTTTTTATTCAAAACTCTACTTCATAACATTTTTCTGTATTGTAAAAAATAAAAATATTTTACTCTTGCACACAATTCAATTTTTTGACAAACCTCGTGTACTGCTTAAAAAAATTGATATCTTATATTTGCATTTCAACTTTTGGATCATGCAGAACTTTTTATCAGGAATACTTTTTTTTTCATGGAACCACTAATAAAAAAGTTTTCCATATGGTTCCAGCTTAAGTGGACAAACTGTATAAAGATGAATATGATTAATACTTATGTATTGCTGAAAATCATGAAGATTAATAAACAGTCCACACAAAGGATCTTCAAATTTATGTATGTATTCCATTGGAATAACCAGCAAGAGAAAGCCCAGATTTAGGTTGAGTTTATTATCATAATATTGTCACTCCGCGTTTCACCTAAATCAGTATTTTAGCGCCATTGGGTGCTTGAGCGCTCAACTAATCTACTTAGAAATACTCATATCTCCAAAATAATCCTGGATGGCTCGAGAACGTGTAACGAAAACGTGTCTCCAATATTTCTACAATTGAAATTGTTTTTATACAGTGCTATTCAAAAGTCCCCTTCACCCCTCGTATCTTTTTAACGGCTACACTCACATTAACAAAATTTGGAGGGTGGAAATAAAGTGTTGTAAACTTCTCTACGAATGGTAACTAGTGACGTAATAGTAATAGATGACGTGACAGTGCCACCCTGGCCAATAATTTTGAATAGGACCTTATGGCAAGTGATATCTCGTTTGAAATGCATTGACATTGGCTACATAGACATATGAGTTTTGTTTGCGTTTAAACTAATTTTGACGGATAGATGGAATAAATACCAAAATTATTATTCCACATTTCAATATTGAAGATTTTTCAGTCCGCCTCTGGCTAGTTGTCAAAAGTAGCAGTGGCAAAGTAGCAGCTATCTTGATAATTGGTGAATCTAGAAAGAATCTCCATGCAGCGGAACGTTTATTTAATGAGAGATACCCAGATCGCCCTATCCTGAGAACTTATTTGAGGGAGATTTTTCACAAGTTTGAAGCAGCGGGTAGTGTTCAAGATGCCAAACGATCTGGTCGACCAACATTTAGTGATGATGAAAAAATCGATATAGTTGCTGAAATGGTTATAAACCCTACTTCCTCTTCAACTAAAATTGCGTCTATCTGTGAAGTAAGTAAAAGTACAGTACAGAGAGTGTTGGCTAGAAATAAATTTCATCCATACAAGTTAAAAATGGTGCACCACCTTTCGGATGACGTCCCCGACAGAAGACTCGAATTCTGTGAATGTATGACAAATAAAAGTAGTCAACACACATTACACAAAAACAATTTGTTTTAGTGACAAAAGTATTTAAGCGGTGAAGTGTATCTGAAGATGTTATTGCAATTGAGCAATTAAGCCGTTAATTCTTGAAATTCTGCTAGATAATTCAGATGAATTCGGACATTTCAACTGCACATTATTATGGTGCAATAAGACGTTACCGGGATAAAGAATATCGAGGTAGATGGATCGGCCGGCGAGGTCCTATAGAATGGCCACCTCGGTCACAAGATCTTACACCATTAGATTGAAATCCAATGTTTACTACGGCACTAGATAGCATTGGCGTTTCGAAAGAAGGAATTATTGAAGAATGCAATGCAATTTCAGCTGACACATTCGAACGAGTATCACAAGAGTTCACTAATATGATGTATTACTGTCAGGAAGTAGACGGAGAACGTTTCGAACACTTGCTATAGGAATCCATTGTTGATATTTGATTAATTAAATTTGAAAAAATAATTTGAAAATTTTTGTTATTTATTTAATTCATCCGTCGACATTAGTTCGAACCCAAACAAAATTATTATAGCTATGTAGCCAATGTCAATGCCTTTCAAACGAGATATCACTTGCCATAAGGTCCTATTTAAAATTATTGGCCAGAGTGGCACTGTGATGTCATCTATCACTATTACGTCACCTGTTACCATTCGTAGAGAACTCCAAATTTCATCAATGTAAGTGTAGCCATTCAAAAGATACGAGGGGGAAGTGGACTTTTGAATAGCACTGTATATTAATAATATATGATTAATACAGATTGCAAAAATTTTATTCGCGACATACGATTCACACAAGTACAACAAAGAAAATATTTAAAAAAACAGCGATGGGCGTGTGTTCAGTGCCCCCCATTCTAAATGCTGTTGCCAAATATACTTATCTGTAAAAGTTATTCCCAATTTTTGTCGGCAACAATGTTAAATACCAATAATTGTTAAATCGAAAGTAGTGTATAGATTTTATTTATTGCAGATTGTAATTTGTCCAAATTTTTTCTTGAACTATATTATTTCATTCTTATTTTTGTAGGTCTCACTTATTTTGAAAGTCGATAATATTACCAATCTCAATTTTCCCCCACTTTATCCCGTGTGGAAAGTCAAATGCAAATTGAGCTATTTATTCTTTAGAGAGTACCAAACATTCTAAACTGGCAACGCTGCTTTCATACTATATTGGTAGCTGGAACTGAACACACGCCCAGCGCTGACTGCGCCCAATAATTCTTTTCTTTTTTTCAAGTAGTTTTTCTCCTATTTTCCTTGTCGTACTTGTGTTAATCGTATGTCTCGAATACAGTTGTCAGAACCAAACATGAGCCCCGGAAAATATGCGATCAAGAGCCAATGTTAACGATTGTCCATTGGTAATTGTTAAATATAATCGAAATAATATGACCGAGTGATTCCATCAACATACATCATTTTATTCATTCTGTATCAGTGTTGTCAATGCGAGTATGATTATCCGATTTTTAGACAATTTCTCTAGTTTGGATCCAATAGTTTTTCGAATATTTCGTAGAAGGGATATATACAATGGCTATTGTTTTTGGGGATTTTCCATAGTGACTGGGGTCGATGACTTTATTTAGATAACCAATGTGTCCTTTTGGTAATTTGGACAAATTCTGATAATTTGAACAGTGAGTTCGGGTAATTTTCATTTTTGAATCGGCAACACTGGACTATAACCGGTTCATATTTTGTTGCTTTCCATAGAAACTTGACCCTTCTTTTTCATTACATTAATACAGTCATGTAATTTGAAAATATAGACATTTAAGACAAACGGTAGTTCTAGTTTTGGTCCAATATAATTTTTTTTATTAATATTTAGAGTTTGACATATCTCTTAACAGTTGACATTTATGGTATCGATATTTGGTAATCGATTCAAAATATCGAATTGTTACCACAAAAATACAACTACAGCGACATGAACAGTATGAACACGCCCACCAGGGCTCACGTTTGCTTCTGCCAACTGTAGACTTTTCACGATCTGTATTCACAAGTTTTTAATTGCCTATAATATGGAGCGCTGTTGTCGCGCAATTGTCGGTTTCGCTTATCTCGGGACGTTTTATCAATTATTTTCCATATTTTTCCAATTCTTTCCATATTTTCTTCTATTGTCATCCAATTCTGAATGATGTTAAAAATTTCAAGTCTCAAACCATCAGGGAAATAATAAAAACCGTCGAATCACTTTGACAGACATTTTTAAATATCTCATGTGATGAAAATGTTCGTCTTATGCACTTTGTCTCAGCCGGTGGAAAACGTAATCAACTCTTAATGCAAGTAATAAAGTTAGGAAACCATGTTGGGGGAATCTAAAAACGAAAAATAAAATCACAGCTTCTAGAGTTGTAATAGCAAATACAACTTCTTGGAGAATTGCAAACACGCCTGGGTTATTTCCTCTAATCGGTACAGATTTTCATATTCCAATTAAAGGTTAAAAAGGAAACCTTTTACTACTAATTGTCAAGAGAAAGAATAATATTTAGATACGGTGCTTGAGACTGTTTAAGAAGGTTTGCAGGGAGATTTTAACGATTCCCTTCCAGGTAATTTTTTCAAATTAGATATCAGGGAAAGTAACGTTATAACGTGATTTATTGCGGTATTCTTAGGCAAATTAAATATTAATCAGTTTTTAATGTCGGAACTTATATATTAATAATAGGTTACCGGTTAGGTGGGAAGAAAATGGAAAAATTATGATGTGTCTTTCGTATGAAAAACTATGGAAATGTCTAGGCAAATCAAATGTACTAGGTAGAGGGTTGAGATGAGGTCCCTTCTGGGGGCCGCAACCCTTTTGCAAAATGAACTCGGATGTGATATTGAGAAAAATATGCAAAGTCAAAAAAAGAGAAGATTGGATCATTGGGAAGATCCAGTAGGACCTAGACAATCAAATATATTTCAGGGTGACTACAACCAGTTGATAATAAATGGATGCCTGGGCCAAAATAATTGCACTGAGAGTTTGAACAGGTGTCCTCAAGGGACACTGTCGCCAAAATTTTGTAATATTCTTGCACGCGCATATCCAACTAGCAAAATGGAATTCAAAGAGGACTGAATTGTTGTATAATAGTCGAATAGTGTTGTTTTACGGACTTTTTATTTCTATTAAGCCTTTTGTTGCGATGATTTTGTTTTCTAAAGAAAATTGTTGTATTAAATGATTCTATAGTGACTTTTACAATATATGCTATAACGCATTATACAATCATTTCTTTTAAAATGATATAATACCTTATGAGCCAGTTTATACAATATCAAAAATATCATTTTATAAGACATTTTTACCTATTGTATAGAAGTTCTATAAAATACTATATAACTAACAGCTACAACATTATAATATAGTTACTTAAGCTTGTCTTATTGAAGCTGTATAATGTTGTATAATAAATATTGTTTAGCATTCAATTGCGTTGCATTATAATAATTAAAAAACACTTTTTAGTTGTATAGTGCCTAAATATTCTTCGTTATAGAACAGTTATCGTATACCGTTCCATTTGACAATGAAATATTGCTTAAGGCATTTCTTTGGGATAAAATTGTTGCTTTATAAATCGTTATGTTGTACCGCTTTCGCCGCCATTATGAGCAATTGAGTTGAGAACATGAAACTATATTGAAAAATGTGACTTTATCATTATTTAGAGAATTATATTGCGAAAGAATATCCATATGAAGTGATAAACTACTAAAGTCATAAAAAAAGTATTCTAGGATATTCTATTTTATAATTATTTTTAAATATCTACTTGAAACTTAACCAGAATGGAAGCGCTTCATTTTCTTGCCAAATATTTACCTATAAACTATCAGTAAAATTTGCTGCGCATTAAAATGTGTGCTATTAAACTATCCAAATAAAATTATAATTTTTGTCCACGACCACCTAATAATAAGTCGATATTTTACCTCCCACCCATATATCAACTGTCGTGAATTATGGTTCATAATACACTGTAG
>CAJUYI010006861.1:1334-13039 GCA_910591695.1 Galerucella pusilla
GCAAAACAAATTATGGAAATAATAGTAAAAATTTATCCGAACAAATTTAAGTAGATCACTAGCACTGCGAATACCAGCTTTGCATAGAATTTCAATATAGCATCGGTGGTTCAGTGGTTAGAATGCTTGCATTGTACGCGGACGGCCCGGGTTCAAATCCGGGTAGGAGCATATTTATTATTATGAATCGCTGCTTCGTAAACGAGAGAGAGAGAGAGAGAGAGACTAAGGAGGCACAAGCACGCAAGGCACATAACGAAGAAATGTAACGTAACGTTTCGTAACGTAGCGCGTAACGGTCAGATCTTTTGCGTCGCGACCCCTGGTCGCTCAAACATAACCTGGCATAAAGAACTAAAGTTCCAAAACCAACTCCTCAGACAACCTGGGACATGCCACAAAGAAATTCGTTACGGAATTAAGCAACAAGAAGGAATGTGATCCAAATACCATTACCAGACTTGGGAAGAATGCCATTCAGTGGTACACAGACTGCTGAAAAGCAATAGAAGGAACTGGGATAGGAGTGTTTGGGCCAGAAACCAAACACTCTGAAAGCTTGGGAAAAACCCCAAGTATCTTTCAAGCGGAAGTCCACGCGTGCGACCAGTTCAATTTTGATAAAGGATACAGAAGACAAAGGATTATCATAATGTCAGATAGTCAATCAGCTATTAAAGCACTGAGCCCTTGTTTAATCAGTTTTAAAATGGTGTGGGAATGCCTAGACAAACTCAATGAACTAGGCAAGAACAATATCACCTTACTATGGATTCCAGGACACACTGGATAAGAAGGAAATGAAATAGCAGATGAACTAGCAAAGAGGGGGACTGAAATACCTTTCTGCTTTCTGTAGAATCTACAAAACAAACTACAAAAACGTTTTTTTCGTTTTAAAGTTTTAAATGTTTATAAAATAAACATTCCGTGATATGGCACATCGTCTTCTACTGGGATTTTTGTCGAAAAATCATTATTTTGATGCTCCATTGCTTGATGTATTATAATTTCTGAATATTTTAAATTATTGCCAATCTAGAGTTCATATTCAAACGTAAAATAATATGATAATTTATTCGTAGTAAAAATAAAATTGTAATTATAAATTAAAATTAATTCACTATGCTGTAAGTAAGTGATGAAAATATTATCTAAATAACTATAATAATAATTAATTCTTCAGATTACTACTTTATCTACTATCAGAAAGTATCTTGTAAATTGTTTAATACAACTCTTAAGACCGTTATTATTACACCTACTTTACAAAATTATATAACAGACACCATAGATACAAATAAATGTTTAATGTTAAAATAGCACAAAATAAATGGTATGCAGAAGTAGAGTAAAGCAGTGGCGTTGTAAATTAAAGTATCTCTATATTTAAAAATATCTTTATTTGTTTTTTTGGGTTTGAACGTTTTTGACGTTTCGCTTTCGCTTGAAAGCTTTTTCAAAATTTATTTTATTAAATTTCTATACATTTGACTCAAGTTTTTGAATACTGTTATTATTTCAGTTACATATTCTTTGCTTCTATATTTGTTACACAATCCAATAATTGATCTAAAATCAACCAACCTGCAGCTCATAGGCGATACATTTGTTTAACCGTTCTCCTGTATATACAATATGTCCCACTAAGCTTGAATCATAATTATAGTTATAGAACACTTTTTTATTATTATTTCCAGGAAGAAAAGTTATCCTTCATAAAAAGTTCTGCATTATCTAAAACCCAGAATACTGTCATCAAATATCAAAATTTTCAGTCGTATACGAGGTTTGTCAAAAAAATATGAGGTTTACTCAAGAATTAAGTATACCTTTATGCACGACCGGGCGAAAAAGTCCAGATTATAGATCCTCACATTTATAATTTTATACTAATAACACAATTTGAACAATTACTTATAGAAATGTTAGGATTTGCTACCTTGCTCTGTTGTAAGTTGCTACGAACTTCTACTAACTCCTTATGATTTGGGTTACTGCTGGAAGGTGTATGCTCAAAAGAATCGGTATGTTAATTTGAAAATTCAGCTGTGCGACTAGTAGAGGGCATATCATTATTGACAATTTTTTTGGCGATTTTCATTTTATTTGCCACAGAATCTTCAATATAATCTTCTGCCACCGTTGTAGACTTCCAACCAGCATGTCGCTTTATGTTAAGGATATCCTCACCTGCATTAGCTAACAAAGTTGCTGAAGATCGCCTGTGTAGTCTGTTGGAGAAGGCAATGTTGAATAATTTGCTATTTTAAAAGGAATTTGACCAAATGTATTCTTTCCAACCACCTGACTGGAACATTTTCTATTACGATAATACACAAAAAAACGTCCGTGGTTGGTATTTGTCGTACGTAGTAAAGCATATTTTCGATATAAGTCGAGATAACTTGGTGATTCCTGCTCTTTGTCAATCACACTGAAAATGCGGTCAATTTTAGTTTTAGATGCTCGTATGGTTACCAATAACGTTGTTCCTAAATCTTGAATATCGTCTATTGAAATATTAAATTCCTCTCGACGACATGCTCCACAAATACCAAAAATTATTGCAACCTACAATGAAGAATCATATTAACATAATAGTCTAAAATAAAAAAAACAATTAACTTACTTTCATCATAAGATATAAATTATCTGGAGCTGGAGCATCTACTAAAAATAATTCCATTTCTTCCCTGGTTAGAATTTTTAATTTTTTTGGTTTATCTAACGATGTTTATATTATTGTGCAAATTTACAGTTGCTTTTAACATCGAATAATATGACCATAGAGACGACGGCTTAGGGCATTTGGTCTTTTCCAGAAAAAATGCAGGAAATACATTTTCTGTATAGTTACCATCTATAAAGGCGGCGCCAGACATGCGGCATTCGTCGAATACCGAGCGACTGCTCGCCAAGTAGCAAGTAGTTGAGTTACTCGGCAAGGTGTGCGCCAAATGACAAGCACCTAAACCAGATATTCGCCATTCGTTGGATGCGGATTCAGAGCGTTATACGGCAAATATTCGTTTCCTGTGATTTTGCTTCGAAAGACCGACACACAACGGGAACTACGCGAGCACTGCACAAATACTAAAATTGGTCATCGGCAAGTAGCGATCAACCCGTCCACACACTCGCTACTTGGCGAGCAGTCGCTCGGTATTCGCCGAATGCCGCATGTCTGGCGCCGCCTTAACATTCTTCAATTTGCACCAGCTAACAAATTCATCGTAGACCTTATCGTATATTCTCTTTTACATTTGGCGGGTAGTAAATTTAATTTTGCATCTTCTGCTGCTTTAAAAATTTCCGGTGGTGTTCCGCAAACTATTTCATCGTCACTACTGTCCATTACATAAACAAAATATATAAAACTTCTTCGAAAATATACTAAGAAACTTGCAATACGTGAAGTCGACTGTAAATAAAAATGGCGTCTACCTATTCTTGCCCTATTAATATGATGTTGAATTTTATAACTTGGTGTTTGAATAGTATTTTGTCCACGACCACCTAATAATAAGTCAATATTTCACCTCCTAACTAAAGGTATATGTTCTTTTTTTAATTTCTTGGGAAATTAAACCACAATATTTTTAAATTCTTCATTTCAACGTTTCGGTAGCGTTCCAGCTACCGTTGTCAAGAAAAAAATTAATTTTTATCCCTAACTGACAAAACAGAAAAAATTTGACAACTATCATAAGGTATATGGTACCATATATCAACTGTCGTGAATTATGGTTCATAATACACTGTAGTGTATTATGGTTCATAATTCACGACTAGAGATGGGGGTATAATATGGAATAAACTATTAAATCTGTGTATTTTGTTCAGGAAATTTGTTTCTGTCATATATCGTATCTATAAAATATTGTAATTCTTAGTATTGATACTTCTCATAACGATATTTTCTAATATTAAGTATTTTAAAACAATATATTTATAACGGTACGTTGTATTGATACTTTCTACAGTACCCAGCAAACATGTTACACGTGGGTCTCTAGAGGCACTTTCAAAACAACCGACGGACAACACAAGTGGGCCACAATCATGATACGTCGTCGGCCCGGCTAGCCCGTGTCGCGATGGCCACCAGTTTAGGCCTCCAGACTACCACCCGCTCCGTTACATAGCGGTACTTTAGCGGATTGACAAAGTTAGGGTGAAGTGATATTGCATTGTACAGATTATGGTGCGATTGCGGATATTCTACTAATCAATCGCCAGCATCCCACTTTTGGGACTTAATCAATGATTTATGCAAATGTACAGGCTATATATATACTAATAGGTTTAAGAATGAAACACATGATGAATAAAACAAAGAAATATAATGAAAAATGGAAAAAATATTCCATATACCTACAATATATATAAATATAAAAAAATATGTTCACCAATAGTATAGTTTTATAAGCTATATATACTAACTTATAACAATGAGACATATATGATGACTAAAACAAAGAAATATAATGATAAAAAAAATATTACATATACAATTAATATAAATATGTTGCGCTGTTTTTGACGAGTGCTCTTTGAGATATGATGCAGGGGTTTTCTAGAGGAAACATATATTATGATGGTATATGATGCAACAAATGATGTATGTACTTACTTTTCTGTGTTTTCGGACATATCTGCTCGTTCCTTTGCTCCGAATAAATTAGATATAACACACAAATCTAATAAAATGATCGCTACAGTCAACTTAAGTGATTAATTATTCCTTAACATACCACGAGACACAACACATAACACAACTAGGTTAGGTTGATCTTCAACACAACGGGCAACGGCTAGCAAATCAGCAGTAGTGCCAACTGCTAACGTGATATTCAGTAATGCCAATGTTTTATTCTCATTACAAGTCGCATGCCGGCATGCATACTGGTGTCAAAACGACATCGGCGCGACTATGGCAAATTTTCAACGGGTAATTTCTGGCTAAATTACAAACATCCACCATAAATATGCGTATGTTCCGCCAAGGCGGCAAAACTGATATCATTCCAATTATTGACCGACATCGCTGTGCCGCTGCCGACATCTAACCGCAGTTAACAGCTATGGCCCGTCTATTTACCGCTCATTCATGTTTGCTGGGTATCGCCCATCTCTATATATGTCAAATTATTTGAAGTAGCTGCCACAACATTTTGAGGTTAGTAATATGCCAAATCGCTACTGACTTTTATTTATTAATAAATAAATTGAGTGTCGTGGACAAAGTATAGTATTCTACCCGCAATTTATGGCCATTATTCACTTGGGTGACTTGCGCCCCTCGCCTGCGGCTCGTGACGCAAACGTCACCCATCGTGAATTATGGCTATCATAAATTGCTCGTTTAATAATAAACTATTATTATTTGCAAAATAAGTGAATACGCACTTAATTCGCGTTTTAAATGCAAAATTATCAAAAAAAAACATGAAAAACCTAAAAGATTATCTATTATGTGTCTCGTATTCACAAGAGATGAATGTTCATTCAAAATAAAAACATGGGTAAAAAATAAAATAATCTGTGTAATATCTGTGGTCTGATACGGAACGTAATGACGGACGTCAAATGTCGGCAGTCAGATAAGTGATGGAATAAATAGTAGTTTACCTAACTAGTGCGGAAAGTGATACTTTTCCGCACGCTATTGCAGATGGCCGAACGACGCTTTAGCGGAGTTCGGCCAGCAATCGCGTGCGGAAAAGTCACTTTACGCACGTGTTAGGTACACTACACTAATCGTAATTCCAGAGAGAAAGGACTGGGAAGCAGGGCCTCCCATAATGGCGAATCTCAACTGGTACACTGATGGCTCTAAAACAGACTCTGGAGTAGGAGCCGGAATATACGGGGTACAGGAGAAGATAGCGATCTCTCTAAGCCTAGGGAAACATGCCACTGTCTTTCAGGCAGAGGTAATAGCGCTGCAATGCTGTGCAGAAGAGTTGATAAGACGGGAGGTGAATAACCAAAGAATCGTCATCTACTCTGACAGCCAAGCAGCACTAAAGGCGATACGCTCATATAAGATAACATCGAATCTGGTGTGGGAATGTCGCAAGGCCCTCAACAGACTAGGTAGTCATAATAAAGTAACCCTAGCCTGGGTACCAGGCCACCAAGGAATAAAAGGCAATGAAAAGGCCGATGAATTAGCCAAGCAGGGAGCAGCGGAGGTCATGATAGGGCCAGAACCTTCCTGTGGAATTGCCAAATGCCTGAGTAAAGGAAGCATCCACAAATGGATAAACAACCAGGCGTTGAACTGGTGGTATGAAACCCCAGGACAAAGACACGCTAAACTATTCCTTAAAAGCCCTTCGGTCAAACTGTCACACGACCTACTACGCCAAAGTCGAGAAACGACGAGGATAATAGTGGGAATGCTCACAGGGCACTGTAGGCTAAGGAAACATATGCACACAATTGGACTAGCAGAAGACAGCCTATGCAGGTTCTGCCAGGAAGAAGAAGAAACCGCGGAGCACGTACTTTGTGAGTGTGAAGGCCTAGCAAGGTTGCGGTTTCACTTATTCGGGGAAGAAAAACCGAAGGCAGAGAGCTACGCAAAGGAGGCGGTAACCAGGCTATTAAGTCTAATAAAAAGAATAAAGCTGGATATCGAGCTCTAATATAGGGAGGACCACAATAGATCTGCAAAGGTCGCAGTGGGATAGGACAAGGAGCCACTCCAATTTTAATCTAATCTAATCTAATCTAGGTACACTATTTTTTCTACTAGCATGCGGAAAGAACCAAAAGTAATTATAAATCAACATTTCTCATTATGTACATATCAACAAATTAATTATTATTATTTGACATTCATTTGATGAAGCTTATACCAGGGCCATCAAAAAATTATTGAAAAATAAGTTTTTTTTTTATTAAAAATTATGGCAGCATTATAATAAATTTATTAATTTTTCAGTCATTTGGTAAACTTGGATATACAAAATACATATTTTGAATATTCAAATGTCAGTATATTCCTCAAATGTCAATAAATTTACTTTCCGCACTAGTGCGGAAAACTGACTCTTTCCGCACGCTTTTTAGTGCGGAAAAGATTCACTTTCCGCACGTTAGTAGAAAAAAGCTTTAACACGTGGCTGACTTTATTTTAATTAATCAATTAACTGTAACGTGCATTCACTACCAGATCATTATTTTCATACTATACTCAAACGATAGTACAATCTGAAGTTTCGATTTGAATGAATGTAATAACATAATTTAATCGTAGTTTTTAATTCTGATCAACTTTTTTCAGTAACATTTTTCGATATTGTCAAATTTAAAAGTACTTTACTCTTGAGTGAAACTAATATTTTTTTATAAACCTCGTATACGACTAAAAAATTTGATATTTTTGGTTTTAGATAATGCAGAGCTTTTTATGAAGAATAACTTTTCTTCCTAAAATTAATAATAAAAAAGTTTTCCATATGATTCCAACTTAGGAGGACATATTGTATATTGTCCTTACAAAATAATTCGTAACCTCAAATCTTACGTCTAAACTTCCTCAATTAATCTTCGCAATTCGCTACCATATACGCATACCAACTACGAAAAAACAAAATAAATGATTTCCTTAAACATTATTCAGGGAAAGTTGCGTAAAAATCTCGCAACTGTAACCACAGCTGGAGGCATCAACATGACCGACGTCCTTGTATAAAATGCGGAGTCGCTGAACTGTATCAGAAGAGTTTTTTCCATTGCTTTATATGTACACCTACCCGCAAGGTCATCGAGAACAATGAATTTTTGGGTCAAGAAATGGTTTTTGTTGCGAACCAAAGGTTCAAGCTATTTCTTTTATTAATTCTTACTATTATTATTATAAAAGAAGAAGAATGGATAAACTACTTGTCAAATTGTTTTTTGTAAGGTTATAATATGTCAATTTGGAGTAATGTCATCAAAAAAAACTAAACTTGAAAAAATTAGTTAAAAACCACACACTGCTGTTTTATTTCTCTTTGACTACTTGAAATATAATAGTATATTATATACCAAGGTGGTGAAGACCATTATTATTGACCAAGCACCAAAATTTTTTCGCGAGTGGCTTTGCCCCGAGCAGAATAAGGTACGAGACTTTGTCTTCACTCCATCATTAACCTAAGTAGACAATAGACAATAGACAAATTCAAATAGTTTCAGCGTTCAGGGAGAGTAGTTCAACAAAAACCCAGGAGATTGACTTTAACATATTTGCTGCTTGAAATTACCTATCAAGATAAAATTATTTGAATAAAAATGCCATTAGTTTAAAGTTCGCGCTCAGACAAAAATGACTGATGACATAACGAGTACGTTCATAATATATCGAAAACTGATAGTGTACTTGTCAGTCAGACGACGGAATAAACGTTTGGTGCGTTTGTGAATTATTTTCAATTTTTGTCTTAAATTTCACTGGTAGAGGAAAAAATTGTATATACACCAAGGTATTGAAGACATTTAAAAACCTCGCACCTTATTCCGCTCGGGGCAAAGCCCCTCGCTAAATATTTTTGGTTTTCGGTCAATAATAATAGTCTTCACCACCTTGATGTATAATATACTATTACAACATATTTTTCCCACAAAGTTAATAAAAAATACAGCTATGCCAATTAAAATATTCAAATTATAATAACATATTAGATGTTTTCTGCAATAATAAATGCGTAAGAGGCATCTAGCAAACTCTTCAATTGAATCAATTTAAGTTAGGGAAAAAAATTAAGATTATATAATACGTTACAATAATTTCAACATAATATGCTACTCTTGTATATACTAATTATGAAACTTTATTGTTTTAAATTTCATTTACTATACTCTATTAGTAGTAATAGTTGTCAATCTGGCTTGTAACCACTACATAGGGCCGTAGTTTACGCTGTTAAAAATGTTATGATATGTCACGATTAGGTAGTTAAATTATCCCCTAGTATATTACCAGATGAGGAAAAAATAAGAGCACAATTTAACCTCACTTACTTACGTTGAGCGCTGTCAGTAAAACTGACGGTTAAGCCAACAATTGACCCAGATAGCAAAGAACATTTTCTAAATATTTTTAAAAAATGTTTGGTAAATATTTGTAGCGACAGATTTTTAAATATTATTTTCAAATATTAAATAAATATTTGTTATAAATATTTATTTAATATTGTAGTAATACATGGAATTAGGAAAAATATATACAATTTATTTAACGAATAACATGAGAATATCGAACAGTTATTTTTTAAATTCCTACTTCCTGGCCATCGGAGAGTAGGTATAGGTAGGTAGGAATAATTTAGCAAATATTTGGTGCTATCGGGAGAAAATGTAAAATGAGGGACTTATGAACTTTTATCAGATACCAAATCCTTGAGGCCAGATGCCGGATAGACTTTTTCTTCTTTTAACCCGACTGCCAAAAACAGGCTAAATCAGCTGCAACTGTAAAAGACCTAGCTTTTAGTTTTTCAATTAATACAGCCCGTCTTTTTTTCAAATAAAATCAATTTATTTCAACGTCTATTAAAATTTCGAAACTGATCAGCCAATTTTGTTTTGTTCCGTGTTTCAAAGGCGTGTACCACGCATAATTTTAAAACTAAGTATTTCCAAAGTCCAGTAACGACTTTAAACAGCAATATTTTTTTTGTTCTAATTATATTAAATACAGGTAACAAAATTATACTATAATGAGAAACTCAATGGAGCTTAACGAATCGTGCCGTGTGCCATATTTCACTAACAACGCTTTCAAACCAAATATATGAACAATTTATTTAGTACCTACATACCAAAATCTTGCGTTTAAGTGAAAAAAAAAATTCTAGGTCATTAGACACACTCTCAGTTTCGTAATATTATGTTATTGTTATGATATTTAGGAAAGACTCGGGAGTTTTACTCAACCATTACAATAAATATATAAAAGCCAAAATTTGCTTAAACAATTCAGTTTGTGTTTTATACCTGCACTGGATATAACAAGAAATATGTTCGCCAAGGTATGTAAATTATATTTTGATATTATTCAGAGAAAATTCAGTATTAATGAGCAAAGTTAATTGATTTATATTTCCATTCATATTATTATAGATATAATCAATATTTTCCCAGTTTCAACCCAATCTGCTACAATTTTTCGACCAAGGGGCTGTATCTGTATCTTTAAAGTAGGGAGGGTGAAGGTAGGCTCACAGCATCACAGCACTTAGGCCACGTGACCCATTGTACATCCTCCCGAGGAGTTGTCCTCCTAGGTCATTGTCCATCCTGTCCTTCTCAGGAAGGTGGTCAGGTCACTAGGAGACATCTCCTTTATATCGGCAGGTGTAGGTCAAGACTCACCGAACACACAATGGTATAAATAAAAACGAAGTACATGCTAATACTAGAAGTATTAGCATTTTCTATAAAGTAGGTACTCCAAAACTAAGAAGAAACTACATTTCAAAGTAGATACTTTTAATTGTTCCGGAAGTTACTATACTAAGTAGCACTCTCGTGAAAATAACTAAAGTATTAACTGCAATTTGAAGTGGCGACTTCTTACAGCAGATACTTCGATTTCAAGGAGAAATTGTAGTATTTGCTAAACTTTAACGAAGTTGGTATAATAGCAGCTTCTTGAGAATTCTACGGTTAGTTTTGTTTGAAAATGGATGGAATACATAAATATTGGTTAACTCTTTAAGGGCTGTATTTTTTGCAGACTTATTGGCAGGTGTCATTTTTATATCCAGCAGTATCTTGAAATCTTCTAGCATTATAACAAATGCTAATTGTATATCTTCATTTTGGTACTCTTCTTGTTGGGGCATTTCTTTATCGGAAGACATTTTACAGAATTACGTGCACACACTATTACTTTTAATAATTTAATTGACAACCAAGAAAAAAGCAAATAATATTTCGGGTGCTTTCGACAATTTTGTATAACAACAGCGATAAAACAGAAAATCTAATAAACTTGTCATGACCTGCTCCCCGAGCCCTAGAATTTTTTAGACAGGTCATAACTCTAAAACGGCTGAGGATAACTTCATAAAATTTGGTATGCAGCAATTGGACGGATTTTACAATATTGCGAATACCTCATGACGTCAGCGAAATCATCAGCGTAGCTATGACGTCATGTCATTATAAAATATCAAATGCAAAGGTGGTCGTGTGACTGCTCATATTAAAGGTCTTTTTATTCTGAATTCAACCATGTAATACACTTAGTATGTTCAGATAAAATTTTATGAAGTAATATTCAGGCGTTTTAGAGTTATAGCCTGTCTAAAAAATTCTGGGAAACCCTGTATACTACGGGCTAAAAGTAGATACTACAAGCAGTGTAGTAAATACTTCAACGTTAAGCAGATTCTACCGGAACTGACCAGATGCTTCATGATGGAGCAGATACTTTGAAGTAGATCCTTAAATTTGTAGTATTAGCATGTACTTCGTTTTTATTCATACCACCCACTCTCTTATTGACGATAACTCCGGACACTCGCATAAGACATGCCTGACAGTTTCATCTTCCTGTTCACACATCCTGCATAGAGGTGTGTCCACTAGCCCCATAGTATGGAGGTGTTTCCTTATAGAGGAGCGGGACACCCCCAAATAGTCGTTTAGAAGATGAAAAACCGACCAACCTCGTTCTAGTCGCTAAAAACAGTCTATCT
>CAJUYI010006862.1:0-13038 GCA_910591695.1 Galerucella pusilla
AATGAATTTATTCCATTTGGCTTTTACACACTGTATATAACAAATAATAAGTAGATTTGTTTTATATGTGCTGTTTACTTTGTCATAATAAAATGCAATGAAATATACCTCAGTTTCTTATATTCTGAATTCTGAGCAGTTGGTGATAAAATTTTGTATGCACCACGTCAGTAAAGTGTCTGTTATTCGTCTGTCTTTACTGCCATGGTACATAAATAACTATTTTAAAAACATAGTCTCGATTTTCCTGGTGCTATTTGCTGGATAAATTGGTGAGGGGACTGAGCCTCCTTCGAGGAGCCGTCACTGGCTGGTATATGAAAAAACTCGTTAAAATATCCTTACTTTAAATGATGTTCGTTTGTAACGCCAACGGAAAGAAACTTTCGTTACGAGACCGATAACAAGACCGATTTTGATTTCTGCGCAAGACAATTGGCAAACTTCACGTGGCTTCTACTTATGTGAAACGTAGTCTATATTATTCTAACTATAATAATGTTTCGATTGGCTGGAACGTATATGAATTACAGAAATTGTAAATTTCTATTGGCTTCGAGAACGTCAAAAAATAATCTTTGAAAATTGTAAATAATAGTAAATAAAAATTTATTCAATATAGAGTTTCCACACTTTTTCTTTTGGTTTCGCTGCTATTGAAAAATGTGCGGAATTAAAAATTATTAAAGTGAAAAATCCCTTACGATTATGTGATTTAAAATGAAAAATCAACAACTTTTATACCCTAACATGGCTCAAATAATCAACTGATTGATCGTAAGACTTTAACTTAAATGTGTTCACAATTATTGATTTTAAAGTATATTTCACAATTACAAAAACAAGAATAGTATGGGTTAGGTTAACGGTTATAAAATAATTCCCAGATGAATAGAATGTGTCGCATGTTTGATAAAAAAGAAGATAGCGATGTAAAATGTGCTAACTACAGTGAAAATTATCCTGCTACAACAAAAGCTTGATCTCCAACTTCCTTGTAATAATACAATGGAACATGTAAACAGCTCACCGAAATTACTTTAGAGCTACATCCCGTCAAATCTACTGTAAGACTTTAATTATTTTGCCCTGCCTCTATAAAGTTAACGGCGAAGAAGGTAATTTAACCGTAACAATTATATTGAATTAAGGTAAGACATAAACTGTGTATTCTTTCACATAAACCATAAAACCGAATTACAACATTCCATCCAGTAATTGAGAGAAGTTGAATTTTCTTAATTCTTTCTGCAAATATCATTGCTACTAAGGATCGGTTGTTCAATGAAACTATATTTAATTATGGATTAGAGCATCATTCATTTTTCAAAGGAAAGCTAATCAAGGATCACTCATTTTCTTAATTACAGTTTCCTTTAAATAATTGCCATTTTAGTAAAGTGTGTTAACAATAGATGTTAAAGATAATACACTTACCGGCACGAAAAACGGGCATTCCTATAATTTTTATATTAGAATGTCTAAATTTTCTATTTTTTCAATGTAACCTTTGTGAACGGTAGCATTGGTACATGTTTTAAAGTGTGCTTTCTTCAAAAAATATTTTCGGAAAGCTTTTATTTCAAGAAAATGACTCTTGTTAACATTAACACAAAGAGAAGAAATTTATTTGCAGCCATACAATTATCATATATATAAAATGGCTAGACACCCTTTGTGGGGTTGCGCCGTATAAATGCTTTCTAGATCCGCTTTCTGGGGTGGATCAATCCCCTTCATTTAATTATTTTCTAGCTTATTTTTTTCCATAGTCTCCCATCCCTCGTGTTTTCTTTCCATCTGACGATTCCTATCCTTTTCAAATCCTCCTCCACCTCCTTCAGCCATTTAGATCTGGGTCTTCCTTGCCTTCTCCTACCACCTGGTTCCCACTGTAGCATTGAGCAATCGACTGCTCGCTCACCTTCTCTCCATACATGTCCGAGCCATTTTATTCTTTGTCTGTTTATTTTGTTTACTATATCTTCCCCGTTCATTTCTCTCAGTATTTCATGATTCATACGTTGCCTGTATTCATTGTCGTCGGTTTTTATTGGCCCTAGAATTGTTCTCATTATTTTTCGTTCTAATATCCTCAACTCCTCTTCATCTCTTTTTGTCATTGTTATCCAAAAAATATATTATTTAGAGCTGTAGATAACTTGTTTGTAATTCAATATACTTACGTTAATTAATGTTAGTTGAAGAGGACGTAGTTACTTTGAATTATCTCTTCGGTGAACTTCATTATACAGCATTCGACCAAGCAAGGAAAAAGTAAATTGCAAACTTCCAAAGTACGTAGAAAATCTCTTTGCAAAATACATCAGTATTTAATAAGGATGATGGTTTATTGAATCGTATATTTTTAAATAAACGGAATAAAATGTTATACCTGCTAAAACAGGATCAAAGAAATGAAAGGGATTTGTTTTCAACGTGTTGTATTATCTGTACATTTCAGGTGATATAATGGTTGTGCATGGTGGAGAAAAATGTTTTGGAGCAGAAGCAAAGCCTGTATCCAATCGTGGAAAACTGAAATTTATTCATCGAGTAATAAATAAATGTAAGATAAGTATTTCTATTATTACTCGAAAATTTTAATATGATTATTCAGTTAATTTTAACCCTCTCTTACACAGCACGACACTGTTGTTGGAAGCTGCGACTTTTGCTGTGTGTACTGCTATTTTTGTTTTGGAATGAGATAGATGTTGGTTGTAAACAAAGTGTGTTGACAGTACTGCGGATTATTCAATTATATTCATCTAGTCTGTTTAATGATCGAATATAATCACTCTATTATCAGATAAAAAAACTAGCCCTATTTCCCCTACTATACGAACTGGTACTCATTTGCAATCAACTTAAATCAAATACATCGTTTTGGTTTTCAAATTTTTGTCTGAGCTAAACGTTTTAAATTTCAATCATACTTTTGATTCTTGCTAAACTTCTGCTAAAAGTAATGCGAAAATGAAAATGTAGCTTGGTAATTTTAGGCAAATGTTATTATCAATAATTGAATTCTGTTTTTTTTTATTAAAAAACTTTTCACCACCATTTTTTCGTTCCGAAAACAACAATGAGCTTTTTTAAAAAGTTCTTTATTGCTTCCATGAAAGCCAGCAAAAGCAACTTTTACTTACAAAAACTTTTTCAATGTGGTATACAGTTAATAAGAGTCACAGGAGAATATAGACTTCAAAACTTCAGTGACGTGTTTGGATTTAAGTTAGACATGCACATATTGTGATTGTTGCGGGCGGAAAGCCACAACACTGTATTTGTAGCTTTCCTCCTTCGATTTGGCAGACTGGTTTCTCAAAGGGCCGGTTCAGCATTAAAATAATATACACTTAAGGGTCGTCGAGTTATAAATATATTTTATTGAATAACAATCGTTGGGCGACGACCCAGCACTGTAGTGGAACGCATTCTGATGCGATAATTACAGTCAAGCAAGGTCGGACATGGTTAGTACTTGGATGGGTTACCATGACAGGGAAAACCATCGTATAGGGCCCGTACAGCCTGCAGCGAAACAATTTAGACTACTAGGGTGCACTTTAGACTACTAGGGTGAGTAGCATATCACAGCTCGCAGGCATTATACCAAAGAGCACGAGGTATACTGTAGATATGCCGTCTTTCGGAGGAGACGTAAAACCGAGGTCCCGAGTCCATGGATGTTGGGCTCGTTAAAGAACGCTACCACTGGTTGGAACACTAGTGGGTTCGCCAAAATTTCCGGTTAGGGGTAGAGTTCTCCCGGCGTCGGTGATTAGCCTCAGTCGCAGAAATAGACCGACGTTAAACAACAGAATAAAAAAAATAACAATCGTTCACAATCAGTATATACAAATTGGACAATAAATAATGTAGACAAGCCTTTCAGTTTGCAATCGGAAGTAATAGGAACAATCTTACTCTTTCCTTTGTATTCTTCAAAGCACTATTCACTATGGGATTAAAGTGATAATTTTAGTAATAGTGTAAGTAGTGAAAACAGGATTCGACGACATTTAAATTTGGAATTACAGAAAATATGTTTCAATTTTCTTTTCGAAAGTCTCTCACTTCCCATCTTCGTTTCAAAAACACGTTGGCCCTCTTCAGGAGGAAATAAATGAAAACTCAACTCTTTGTTAATATCCTTTTTAGCACAAAAATGGCACTGACAAACACAACAGTAGTGATTGGGGCTCATTATTTTGATGTGCTACTTAATCTACTAACTTTTGCAAAGGACAACTTCAAAATAAATTTCAATTATGAATTGCACTTTAATAGTCTAGTCGTTAAATGTAAACACAAACAATCCTCAAAGGCTGGGTCTTATTAAAACGCCGACTTGTACTCGCTGATGCTAACATAAATTTGTATAATGAATACAATTAACAATACTTAAAGAACTACGAATGAAATGAAAAAAACGAAAAAAAGCCAGAGGTAACTAAGTATAATCAAACAATGGGAATCTTAGGTAAAAGATAATTAAGGTTATACAACAATGTACAAATAAGTAGTTCAGATATCGCCGCTACGGCGCTACGATCTTAATTTGAACTACCAATCATGATTATTGTGTTCCATGTCAAAATTAGTTCCTAGGTTCAATTTATACTAAAAGGCGAATTCTCCAAATTCGACTTTTTAATTCTGTTTTAAAACAAAACAACAGTATTAAATATGATAAAATATGGCGTGATGTGATTTGTTCCCTCACTCTCTGTCATGCATTAACAATAATCTATTTTTAGTTGAACACCCTATTGCTTGTTCACCTTTTTTGTCATTTTGATAAGGAACTTTATTATAAATCACACGGTTACAATCAAATAAAAAATATAAAAACGTTGGACTTTATACATTTGTTTTATTATTACAATAGTTAAGCTAATGAATTGTTGAAATAGACAAATAAATTTATAGTACTAAATAAATATACTTTAAAATAAGTTAATTGAATTTTGTGGTGAATCATTTCGATGAACATGTTGTTTTTGTTGAAAAACAACCATGGATCAGATACGTAGAAAATGATGCACACTATAAAAAAAAGAACAAGCAAATTTTAAAGGTCGCAAGACTTTCCTACTAGTATTAACTCTAATGTGGGAGTCAATAATATCGATCTCCCCCATGGGAAAATTAAACCAAGCAATAAAGCCACAAAATAGTAAGCTTTTGACAAAAATCCTAGTAGAAAACGGACTGTGCCATCTAAAGACACTAGTAGTGTGAACCAGCTGTTTTATTGAAATTTTCACAATGTACAAGATATTGATTATTCATATAATCATAGCCGATAATCGATTGAGTAAATGCAAAAGGTTAAGTGAACCAAATTATCAAATCCAAAGAGTGTACAACTCGGTACAAAGCTCTGTCATTCAAATACAAAATCGGACTATCGTATAACTTATCCAGACCTACTGCAAAATATTGCATTAAAAAATTGCAATAGCAATAGCAACAATAGTATTTTTTACACCAAAATTATTTCGTGAGTGGCTTTGCCCCGAGCGGATAAAAGAGCGCTTTCAGACGAGACACTTACCAGTGTCTGTAGTGTCTGAAAAGAATCGCGCGGCTAAAAATACATTATTTCTCATCTGTGTCTCGTGTGAATGCGTCCATTTATATTAATGTATTTTTAGCCGCGCGATTCTCTTCAGACACTAGTAGCCGGCCACAAAGTGTCTCGTTGGAAAGCGCTCTAAGGTGCGTGGTTTATAAATGTCTTCACCACTATGGTGTATATACAATTTTTTCCACTACTACTCAAATTTAAGACAAAAATTAGAATAATCCACAACCGCACCACGAGTCACCGGTACATAAACTCTGAAATCGTTTTCTTCCACTCCTAACCAGAATAGTTTCAAGATCCATGTGAAAATTGCTTCAATGTTTTTACGTGTCAGGATATTATTTTGATCTAATCGCTTTTCGTTGTCGAGGTGTCTAGTTATTAATTATTCACAGCTATAATTACCGTAACTAATACCACAAAAAGGGCGCGATTATATTTACCGTTAAATGTTTACCTATAATTTTGGTTTTGTTCGTTTGTTTGCACTACTAATTGCAATATTTTCCAATATATTTTCAGCAAAGGTGAGAAGTTATTTTGATGGCTTAGCTCCATTGTGGTTTCAAAAAACTGCGTGTTGATAATATTAACTGAGAAATCTGCATTGGTTCAACCATTTTTGTCCTAGTGCATCGAAGAATCTCCTCGGCCTCCTTTTACTCACCGTTAAATCAAACTTTGGTAGTCTCTCGTCAAAAATTTTAAGTAGTTGTGTAAATATAAGTAATGTCAGAGAAGTATGATTTTGTCCTAAACTTGATTTTTACTTATGAAATGAAATGACGAGGAAGTTGATGGAAATAACGATACAAATTGCATTATAATAGTAGGTATATTATACACCAAGGTAGATGACCGAGCGGAATAAGGTGCGAGACTTCTAAATGTCTTCACCAACATTTCACCCACTACTACCCAAATTTAAGACAAAAATTAAAAACAATTGACATTATACACTATTTCAATGCTAAAATATCACTTACCAATGGTATAACAGTGGATATAAACTTCTTTTTTCCACGACCGTGCGTTTTAACTCACTTTCCAGCACGCATTTTAGTTTTGGAAGTGTCACTTTCTCGCACTAGTGCTGGAAAGTAAAATTATGCAAATTTTGACCTTATTAAATAGTTTTTTACTTAGGAAGTTATAACTATTGTTACAACAGGTAACTAAATATTTACGAAATATATCAAATAAACTTCTTTCATCTGCAAGGACTTAAAACCGTTGCTGTCACCGTCATCGTCATCTTTATGCGACCTGTAACCGATTCCATCCTCATCGACGTCATCTACTAACCAGTTAACACAAAATAACCCCTCTGGACCGGCAGTCTCAAGTAATTTACAGCATGCAACAAATTGTGTTTTTAATATCAATATTTATAATAATTAGTAGTTTTTGATTGAAGCTCTGTATATGTATGTTGAAATAAAATAATCTTTTAAAAATGGAATGGTATACTGTATAAACGGTCGTGAAAAAAATAATGTTCCTAACTCATGCGTAAAGTTTCTTTCCCGCCCTTGACCACTTGCTCGAACTCCGCTCCGCGTCGTTCGAGTTAACTGCAGTCGCGTGCAGGAAAGTCTCACTTTACGCATTTCTACTCCTATACTATAAGTTGTTAATTAAATGCCAATTTTCAGTTTCATAATAATACTCATTATAACACTAGTTTTCATTATGAAACCGAAAAATTGACCAAAAGAAATCTAGATTTTCAAATACCCAAATAGGCAGAACCAAGAACCAATATTTTCTGTAGAATGTTTGACAGTTTCTAAGAGATTCGTGTGTTTGATGACAGTTTAAATTTTTTGCGTTAGTTTTTAAAAGAAATGTCGAGCACCAGACCAAAAATACTTAATGACCAAGGCAAATACATATTTAAACTTATTATCTTGGTTTACAATAATTTATGACTAATGAAAAGAATTGAGTTAACTGTATATTATATCGAAACAATTGTCAATAATTTACTTGCAATTTACACATTTTTACAAATATATTGTGGAGTCATTTAGAAACAGTTAGTTTCATTTAAAACCATATAATGAAAAGAATGTTGTAGTTTTTTTGAAAATAACTATTTTTCAATTTTTTCGACCCTCGTATCGATTGTCAGCAAATTTTGGATATGGAATACGAAAGACTATCACATTATCAACCTTCCTGTGAAATTTGAACGCGGGACATCGATATATGGCTTTACAGTAATAAAAAGAATGTTGTAGTTTTTTTGAAAATAACTATTTTTCAATTTTTTCGACCCTCGTATCGATTGTCAGCAAATTTTGGATATGGAATACGAAAGACTATCACATTATCAACCTCCCTGTGTAATTTGAACGCGGGACATCGATATATGGCATCACAGTGATAAAAAGAATGTTGTAGTTTTTTTGAAAATAACTATTTTTCAATTTTTTCGACCCTCGTATCGATTGTCAGCAAATTTTGGATATGGAATACGAAATACTATCACATAATAATAATAATTTATTTATTTACACATAATTCAAAAAAATACATAAATACATAAGATAAACAAAACGACGTTATGCGAAATAAATAAATACATACACTTGCGAAACCTATAAGGCTTGTCCATCTAAATCGGTAAAAAAATTCTAACTGTTTTCAGTGCGTTTTATAAAAATTACCAATTCAAATAACGTACATCGTTCCAATTAATATTGCATGTCGAACGTTAACAATGCCAACCGTTTATTTTCTAAAAACGAAATTTAATCAACATAATAGTAGGTTTATAAAGGAATTACTGAGGCTAATCAATTTGGTGTTAACAGTTCTGTGAATTTTGTGTATCGTTCACTATTTTAAATGGAATATGTGAAATTTAATAAGCTAATAGTACACCAAGGACAATGTTTGAATATTATAACAAAAATATGTTTGCCAACATTATGATCAATTCAAAATATGCAAATGGATGTACTCGTATAATTATATTAATTTTCATAAGCTATAAACAGCGCGGGTTCAAAATGATTATACAGTGGAAATTATACTTTTTTTTTGGTTATCTTTGAAATAAAATAATAGTCTTATTATACGAAATTGGATGGAATGGCAATGTATGGGTCAATTATGAGCAAATATATAAGACAATTTGCAATTCTGCGCTTCCTGTAGGTTACAGAGAATTGTAATACTGGAAATATTTCCGATCGGATGTTTGGCAATCGATGCGTCTTCCAGATTGTTTTTGTGAGGTTTAATAATACACCATCCGACAAGAAGCAAAACGTCAGATAAAAACGAATCTCGTCTTTTAAATTAATCGTCATATGTCATGCGAAAACATTTTCCTTTTGCTTATTGTCTTTATAGACCCAAATTATATTAAAGTTTTCACTTTTAGGTTGGAATTATGTTTTAAAATGTTTTAAATAGTTTCCGACAAGGATATACTATTACTAATTGCCTTCATTTGTCTGTAATAAAAATAATTGTTACAAGAAACGAAGTCTATTCCTTATTTTCAAACTAAGAGGAGCGATTTGAATTTAAGTTGGCATTTCTGCTACCTAACGATTGGTCAGATTGCTGTCTGTTTGACATACTGCAAGCGCCAAAGGTAAAGACTCTCCCAACTAAATTACTATTGGATTACGATAAGCCCTTTGCCGGTCAGTGTCGTACCTATACCACAAAAATTATTCAGACAATGCCAAACGCCAATAGAATTGGAGGAAAACTAGTGATACGCCTCTGTACAGAGCTTGTATGTCTTGCAAGAGCTGTAGTGGGAGGTAACATTGAAAATGAGTTTGTGCGCATGGAGGCGGGCTCACCAACACGTTTGGCACTTGTAGTAGTTTTTGTGAAACTCACAATGGCATCTATGACTTTGTGTTCATATAAAAATAGTTCAATGTCTATTACCAATTACAGTACAATCTTATATTATTTTTGGTTATCAAAACTTCTGTTTACTTTTAGTTTTTGCTATACCCAAGTCTGAAATCTTATTAAAGAATAATTTAAACATACAACTGCGTTTCTTTCGTACTTATTCATCCTCAGATTATTAACCAATTTCACATAAACTACTCATTATAATCATACATTTTTTTCACAGTAATGTGTCATTTGAAGATGTTCAATTGTGTCACATACAGTTTGGTAAACCATATATGAGGCTATGAGGAATCGGTAAGAAGCGAGGAAACATAGCCGATATCTGTTATATACGTACCAGTGGCATATGGTACCTATTTTATTATTTTAATATTAAACAAATTTTATAATGGTGGATGGCATAGATGGCATTTTGTACAGTGACAAACGTTTGTTCTGGGAATATTTCTTCCTTCTAATAATTTATAGTTATATTTTCTTCTTTCCCTTAGACCCACATATTTTTTTGTCCCGGTTAATATTCACTTGCTCCGGACAATTGCCGGTACAGTACTCTACTTTATAAATTATATTTTTCATGCATATTTTTTGTTTTTTTTATTGATTTTCAGTTAAATTATTTCAAAACGTATAAAGATTACATATTTATCACATCTGAGAATAAAAAAATGAATGAATGCAAATTATTAATAACTAACAAAAATTATAGTGGTTATCTGAAATCTTTATGCAAATATATTGACATGTTTGATCCACTTCAATTACAATATTATCTGAGTGATAACATTGATAAAAACTGGAATAATTACACATTATTAATTATTAGTGATAACTTAGTTCAGCAATTTAGTGGTTTAATTAAAACACATTAACAAATTACATCGAGAATGCAGTTCCTAAGAGAATGGTAAACTTTGCATTCAATCTATATTTTGTTCATAACAACAATAAATAACTGCTCCTCTGTATTAAAATAGTAATTTACGATACAAGACCGGAAAGTAGTGTTTTTCAGGTCGAGACCTGTCAGTTGTTGATGTGTTGACAGTTTATACTGAAAAAGTAAAATCTTTGTCAAACACTCTTTCCTTGTCGACATAACAATGAAATATTTAACTGAGACTCACCGAATTGAGATTTTAATGATGATCGGGTACGGGGATAACTGCAGAAGTCAAGTTGAAGTGGCAAACTTATTCAATCACAAGTATCCCGAATTGCCTAATATTTCACAAAGTACTGTGTCTAAAATAATTCAGAGAGCTTGGACATGTCAAACCATTGAAAAGAAAACCAGACTTCGTTGAAGATGATGTGAAAGTGGATATTTTGTTAAGTGTCGAAGAGAATCCAACTTCAAGTACACGTCAAATTGCCCGTGAAAATAATGTTAGTCATACAACTGTTCTAAGATGTCTTCATAAAGAAAAACTTCATCCCTACAAATTAACTTTTGTGCAGGAGTTAACAGAAGACGATCCAGATCGTAGAATGGATTTCTGCGAAAGATTGATGAATAAGCTGAGCAGAAATGAGATAGCTCTTGGTACCATTCTTTTTTCTGACGAATCAACATTCACATTGAATGGGGAGGTAAACCGACAGAACTGTAGATATTGGTCAGCAGAGAATCCTAATGGATGCGTGAGACACATACTCAGTAGCCTCAAAAGGTGAACGTTTGGGCCGGTATCATAGGCGACCATATTATTGGTCCTATATTTATAGATGGAAATTTAACAGCTGGAAAATATTTAAATATGCTTGGGAATGAAGTTATTCCTGCGTTGGCAAACTTATATCCCAACGCAATAGATCCTAGCTTACCAAATGAAAATGTTTGGTTCCAGCAAGACGGCGCAACACCCCATTATGCTTTAATGGTAAGAACTTATTTAGATGAAATCTTCCTCAATAAATGGATTGGACGAAGAAGTACTATTGAGTGGCCAGCTAGATCGCCAGACCTTACGCCGTTAGATTTTTTTCTGTGGGGTTATCTCAAGAACGAAGTACATGCAACACAACCAACTAGCATCGTAGACCTCAAAGTCAGGATAACTACAGAAATACGGAATATTTCACCTCAAACTTCAATAAAAGTTTGAGGAGGAGTTCTATAGAAGACTGTGCTATTGCCAACAACTAGGTGGAGAATTTTTTGAGCATTTATTTTAATATATTAAAATCAAATACATCAGGTATTTTATGTATGTGTTTAATAACTGTAAAAATAAAAATTTCACCCTGTATAATTAATAATTGACCATACATTATTTAGTTTATTGGAATCGGTTCATTAAGAGGATTTCAAAAATATGCAAATATACAGGGTTTTACATTAAAAAAAGCAACACCGACTATGGCATACTTACGTAAATCACCCGGTACATTTACATTTATGTTTACATAACGCACAACTCAATTCAAAAGTTGACGTAAGTGGTTTCCACACTGTATATCGAATTGTCTGTCTTAAAAAAAATATTGTACGTCACGCAACCGAAAATTAGTGTTTTTCAGGTCTCACTAAGCTTCCAGGACTCGCCTACGACTATTCCATGCAAACCTGAGATAATATAATAATTATTTCTAAAATAAATAATAATAAGTGTACGTCTTTCAAAAAAAGTGTGGAAGGCAAACCCAAATACGATAAAAAAGTGGCAAAGGCATTAAATCATATCTTGGCATGTTAATCTACGATTCTATCAAGCGAGATATAAAAATTCGTAGAGAAGTCTTTTGGTGAAACACGCTAGGGAAATATACCAGAACAAGAATATTTTGCCTGTCGCAAAAGTAGACACGTATGTCTACTATTTTTCACGCGAAATAAAGATAAAAAAAAGAACGAAGCTGTCTCCAGATTTGAACCCTGCGGAGTGTTTAAATGATAGATAGGGAATAGTAATTGAAATATTTTATTTCTTACTATATTAGAAATTCAGTAGCATGGTCAGTGACTTTTTAAAAGAATAGAGAAGAAGGTTTGCAGCGAAAGGAAAGTGCAGTATAATGGTTGGTACGCCGAATCCGGTCTATGAGTGATATTGTTCTGTTATTCAATGTCCTTCGTGGCATATAGCCAGGGAAGTGGTTTTTGCTTCTTTGCGAACTATCTCTGTAAGTCGTTATAATAGTATTATACTATTACCTTTGATTTTACTAATAGCACAACATCTTTTTATGTGAAGAGAATTTTGAGAAAATGGGGGAAGTACATTAAGAAAATTATAGGTAAATTGAAATAATATAGAAATGCATGGTGATCGCCCAAAAATATTAAACAGAAAGCCGGAAACCTCTCTCTCCATATTTAAATTAAAATTAAATATTTTACATTCCGCGTAAACAATCATTATTGATTTTTAGCCAGAAAACAGTTTATTCCACCAAAAGATGAGTTTTAAGAAATATTTTTTTATCTTAAAATTTATCAGCGAGGATAACGTTCCAAGGAAACTTTTTATATTGAAGTAGCGATCAATGTATTCAATTTAGGATTTTATTCCGTTGAGTTTGAGTGTGTGAAGCTCCATTCA
>CAJUYI010006866.1:0-13033 GCA_910591695.1 Galerucella pusilla
AAGTTAATCCAAGAATTTTGCAATGATTAACAGCAGGTAACAGGGAGGAAAGAAAATTGGAACTGTAATGGAATATTTTAAGTTTTAATTATACTTTAAGAAGCTGGCATAACGCCAAATTGAGGGATAAAATTCGGTCGTTTAAATATTGTGGTTTGGACTTCGAGTTTTATTGAACCCTTTTGTTTTCAAAACCACATTTGAGATATTCACTTTGCACTTATGTTATATTATACACTCTATACACTCTATACACTTTCACTAATTTCCAAAAATTATATAGTTGAATTCATATTGAAGCTAGAAAACTATTAACTGTAATTAATAATACAATGTATGCTGACAATCAACATTTTGCGCCGAGAGACTAGCTCTGAGGCTGAGAAGAGAGCGCGAAAGCCCACGCGCTCAAGGTACATAACGTAACAACGTAACGTTACGGTCAGATCTTTTGCGTCGCGACCCCTCTCGCTCCAAGTAACGTAACGGTAAGATTTTCCCCTCGCTACAACCTAACATAAGGAACTAAAGTTCCAAAAAAAAACTGTCTTATTGTTGACAGACGTTTTATGCAAGTTTGACAAGTTATCTATAATTTTTTTAATGAGAAAATAATACTTTTTAGTGAGATAGAGTGTTTACATATTAAATTAGAGCCTGAAGCATTTATTTTAAAATTTTTATTTTTGGTTACTATTTCCACACACGACACTGTAAACATTCAAACACTTAGACGGTAATATTGAAAGAAATATCTTCCAGTTCCTGATATATGCCGTCATGATTTTGTTTAATTGCCACAAAATTGAGTAATTTCCTTTTGAAATGTTTCATTTTAAATCGATTCGTTAAACGAGAAGGTGGATTAACATCATTTTACCTTATAAGTCAAACCGATTTCGGCTACTGGAATATTTTATCGATAAAAATAAGGATTATTAACATTTTTATCATAACTAATAGTAGGCTGGTTTACCGATCACGCAAGGGACTTTTAATTGATCAATAAACACAGGAGCTGATACATTTTCAGATTATTCGAAAGCCATTATTTCGGTTTCGTGAGTGAATTTTAAAAATTTCTTAAAAAACATATAATAAGTTACTTATAAAGAGTGAGTTCCAAGTATGAACTGTATCAATTACCATAGAAACAGTTTATATACAGGGTGGCCCTTAAGTATTTGTACATAGAAGTACAATACAATATTCACGGTTGAGTTTGCGGAAGGGGTGGGAAAGGCCCCCTGGAAAAGGGGTTTCTTGCTAATATTTGGCTGAATATGCGAATTAGAGAATTTTTCTTCAGATAAAAAATGAAGATCGTCTTATTATCTACAAAAGTGGTTCCCATCAATTTTTTTTCGAAAATTCGATAGTTGTCGATAATAATGACACCCAAAAGTCTCCTCATTTCAGCTGCTGATGCTCTGCCTGTAGGAATTCTGCTGTACGTTGTCAGAACCAAACATGAGCCCCGGAAAATATGCGAACTAAAATAAGATCATCGCAAGCAGCCAATCAAGAGCCAATAGGTTAGTTTACACCGTGTGGAGCAATTTGGTCCGAGGACTAAATCGTGGACCTATTTAGTTGAGAGCATCAGTGTTTATACTGACTGTTTTGCCGGATTAAAATAGTCCAGGTTCAAAGTCTTGGACCAAAATAATTGACATTTTCATATTGAAATGACATAAACTTAAATCTTAAGGTGATTTATGGTAGATTTTTATTTTATTTAGTTATTTTATTCAGCTTTTTTAGGTTATTTTGACCCGATATTACGTGACAGCGACCTATTTTTACTCTGTGCTCTGAAAAAAACTTTGGCCGCTTTTTAAAATATTTTTGTCAAGTACGGACGTGCTGCAAGTCACATGGAATGATAGCTACGGGTCTTCCCATTGCGATGAACTTTGAATCATCGGGTATTGTCAATTTTTTGCCGAGTTATAGAACAATTCGTCCGCCCGCATACAAGTTAATGCATAGACAGCAGAATTCCTACAGGCAGAGCAGCAGCTGAAATGAGGAGACTTTTAGGTCTCATTATCTCGATAACTATCGAATTTTCGAAAAAAATTATAGGGACCATTTCTCTAGATAATAAAACAATCTTCATTTTTTATTTGAAGAAAAATTCTCCAATTCGCATATTGAGCCTGATATTAGCAAAAAACCCTTTTTCCAGGGTTTAGGGGGCGTGATTGAAGGGGTGATTGAAGTCTTCAGGGACTTTTCAGGAGCTTTGTCCCATTATTTACTGGACTATTTAAAATATTGCAATTATCTTTAATGAGCAAAAAAGTTAGCAGCATGAACCGAAGGCAGAAGACAATCAAATTATTTTTCAAAATCTCTGAAATCTTTTTAAAATAAACATTATCGGGTTCAAGTCCTTTCACTAGGTCCTTCTTGGAGAAAGCTTCCTTTGGACGCTCTTTTGACTCCTGCCGATGCTTAATATTTCATTAGTCACGAGTCTCCAGTACGACGGATGTTTAGTTTAAATCCACAATGATGTACAACCACACGCAGCATTGATGAGTGAATACAATTCCAAGCTCTAGTTTGCCTGTAATCATTTTCTCCAGAAATATTAATACAGCAGTTTTACTAAACCATTTCATTTTCTTTGTTGCAGTCGTTCTTCGGCAGAACTTACAACAACATAAGTTCCATCTCAGAATGCAAAAACAACGGCCAATGCGTCATCAACAAGAAAAACCGCACAGCTTGCAAAGCCTGTCGACTCCGGAAATGCCTCTTGGTAGGCATGTCAAAAAGCGGGTCTCGATACGGCAGACGTTCCAACTGGTTCAAAATACATTGTTTGCTGCAAGAGCAACAACAACAGCAGCAACAACAAGCAGGTTCCAATATGACCGCGGTGAATATGCTGCGACCACATCCGTATCTGTCTCCACTTTTCCGAAGCCACGCCATCACCACTCAACATTCCACCAGAGACGCCGGAAAATCTTCGGAATCCGATAGCGGCGCTTCGTCTGCAGACCCAGAAGACGATCTCCGTTCCAACAGTGCCCTAAGTTTTCTAAAATCCTCAGCATCGCCAACTAGTGATCGCGATTTTTATGCTTCCAAAAAACTACCGTCTCCATCAAGTGACTCTGAATTTTTCGCAAGAAAAAAAATCGTTAGTAGTGCCTTAAATAACGTGCCTTCTGTTTCACCAGCGTCTTTGCCTTCAGTGTCGCCTAGCGGCGTCGTTCCTAAATGGTTGCCTCCTCTTCAAGGACTAGCAGATCCCACGGCTTGGAAAGACGTGTGGAGGGCTCCTCCGAAGATAGTCGCACCTGCACCTACCGATCAAGATCAACCCATCGATCTTTCAGTTAAATCTCAAAGTACAGTTTCGCTATCAGATCAATCTGAACAATCCGATGAGGATCAGGATATTAATATAGATGTAGGTATTGACGAGCCTTTGAAGTCTATGCCGTTGGATCTGACTTTAGATAGACAAGTGACAGATGTTACTAATTAAGCATTTGTGATCGTACAATTATTATTAAATTAGAGACGTTATTTTTATAGTGCCAGTATATGTAGGAATAAAATAAAAACTTTTTAAAATACATATTTTGTGAAAGTTTTGCAAACCATTTTCTAAAATTATTATTATCATGTATATCTCCCAACAACAAACAAACATTTTGAATATCATTTGTATTCCAAAAAGGCCAAACATTCCTACTGGTAGTGTCTGTTGTTGCTAACTTTCTTTTGAAATAAAATATGCTGCTTTGTTAGGATTGTATGTTATTGATCTCTACTCAAAACAATTATCGCATATTTTGAAAACCCTGTACAAAAGACTTTATTCATAAAATTGGTAAACTATGATTTTTAGTACTAGTTGTTCGTTATCATTTATTCTGATGTTTTTCTGTATAACTGCAAAATGCTAAACCTTTTACTTATCAATGGCACGAGTATTCGTTTAGTTGAACATAGAACGTACGAAGTTATTAATTGGAGATATGAATGATAACAACAGACGTCTTACTAGACATTTAACAGATGCTGAGGCACATACGGCTGTTACTCTGTCAACTGAAGGATACAATCAAGTCCGAATTGCGCATATTTTAAATAATGTTACCCAGTCATCAGTAAGTAGAGTGTTAATGCGGTATAGGGAGACTGAGGGATTCTCAAGACGTCCTGGCCAAGGCCGTAATAGGGTCACAACTGCAGCACAGGATCGATTTTTGCTTTTGCAAACTTTAAGAACCCGTTCAACTACAGCTAGGAACTTACAAAATGCCCTAAGAAGAACTTACCAGGTTAGGATCAGTTAGAAACAGATTGAGAGAATCTGACTTAAGGTCAAGACGACCAGCAACGGGACCACGACTCACCAGGCAACACCGCGTATGCAGATTAGCCTTCGCCAGGGAACACCTGAACTAGAGAGCAGCTGATTGGCACACGGTCTTGTTCACCGAGTCCAGATTTACTCTCTCAACAAATGACCGTCGTGTAAGGGTGTATAGAAGACCGTGAACCCGATTTGTACAGGGTAACATTCGTCAGTTGGATGCATACGGTGTAGGAGGCATTATGGTTTGGGGAGGAATAAACTTTCGTGGAAGCACTGATCTCCATATTGTACAACACGGTACTTTGAATGCTGAAAGGTACATCAATGATATCCTTCCAGAGTATGTGATTCCTTTTGCCCCATTTATAGGCGATAATTTCATATTAATGCATGATAATGCCCAACCACACACAGCACAAATTGTGACTAGGTTCTTGCAAGACACCGATATTGATGTCATGGATTGGCCAGCAAGGTCACCTTACTTAAATCCAGTTGAACATATATGGGATGCACTTGGAAGAGCCGTTAGAGAAAGATTAAATCCACCTGAAACTTTGGAACAATTGTCTGAAGCTCTTATAGAGGAATGGGATAGAATTCCCGAACCTTATGTTCAAAATTTAATTTTAAGTATGGGGTGGCGTTGCAGGGCAGTTGTGAGAGCTAGAGGGGGTAATACTGAATATTAATTAATGTTTTGTAGTGTAAAATTCATTATGGTCGGCTAGTAATGTTAATTTTGTTCTTTGGTTTTAAGACTAATAAAACACTAAAAAATTAAAAGTTGCTTTATTTCGTTATATTAGACATTTAAGAAAATATGCGATAATTGTTTTGAGTAGTTTAGTTTGTTTGATGATGGGGGATTAATATCATCGTAAATATAGTTCAAAAAGTTGTACAGTTATAGTTCTTTTCAATATCTAATAAACTGATCTGAGATGGAATAATGACAGGCAATAAAGCCATAAAAGTATTAGCCGTGACAGGGCCGTATTTATTTCTGAAAACTCTATAAGACTTTTGGGTCATTCATAATGTGAATATGGTTTTATTGCATCTCAAGCCTAAGTCAAGTCAAGTCAGTTTCTTAGATATTGAAAAGAACTATACAATTTGTCAGCAGGCCAGTGTATATATATTTAATATGATTGTAAAAAAGATTATTATATTATTTATATTTTTATATGATTGCTTTGTTAAGTTTGATATTTGAATCATGGTATATGTAAGTTTAATGATAGCCCAAGCAATAGGTGAATTTTTGATGACAAGAATCTTAGTAAAAAACGTACTGTGCCATCATGTCAAAGACATTACATAGTATGAACCTCGCAAACGAATAAAAATACAAATACAACGCATTTTTCAGCTAAGTCCCTTAGTATGCACTTTGCTTCTTACAATAAGGCCAGGAAATGTATATGTATATGAATATATGTATATATTTGAATCCCATTCCTTCTTGTTGCTTAATTCCGTAAAGAATTTCTTTGGAAAGTTATACTTTTTCATCATACCGTCTTGTGGCATGTCCCAGGCTGTCTGATTTCTAAGAAGTGAGGAGGTGTTTTTTTTTAATGATTTCCTCTCTACTTAGTCTGTATCTTGTTCTTTCTGAACACTTTTCACCACCATATGTAGAGGGGTGAGGTTGAGAATCACTTCCATGGCTGTTCTCATTGCTCCTGTAATGCATAATGTGCATACAAAGGACTTATTTTCTACGAAGTTTCAGTACTATAGCTTGAAAAACGTCGAAGATATGATATTTTAAGATTAGGACGAATTTTTTAGTTTTTGTAAATTTTCTCAAAAACTATATAAGGCTTATATCACTTAGTGTCTTTTACTAGATGGCACAGTCCGTTTTTACTAGGATTTTTGTCAGAAACTCCTAATTTTGATGCTCTATTGCTTGGTCTATTCTCTATCTTCTGGACTATAGGGGGTATATTGCAATTTCGTTAAAATTTAACATGGGAGGTAGTTTTTAGGTTGAATTGTTCACATTTTATTCAAAATGGTACTTTAACAAGTTCCGCTTTAGCCCATTCAGGACTTGTCCAAAATTTTTTGGATAAGACATTTTAAATGGGACTCCCATTTCATTTGAACAGGCTGGTAGAACCAGAATCTCTTTTTTATAGAGAATGGAATTGAATATACCTCCAAATATCTTTATAAACGGAAGTCCACGCAAGTTAATTATTAAAAAAACCGTCGAATATCATTTTATATCTCTGTTTATTGTTTTTAAAAGTTACTGAAAAACAAAGCTCCACTATATACAAGGTGTCCCAAGAGTTAAAAATAATTATAGTGCTGTAGAAAGTACGTATTTGTGATATTAAAGAGGTGATGTCACTGGAGTTTCATTTTTATAACAAATCTGAGACCATGAAATTCAATATGAAAATTATCAAATTGTGGAATGGATAAATAATTTAAATTTATTGATAATGTAAACGACAGTCATCATTTTCTATTTGTTAGATCTTTATGTATCTGCTCTTAAACTCCTCCCACAATTCAATTCAATTTCGTGTCATTATTTTGAACCAGCTTTCTATTTTACGACATTTGACCATTTACGTTGAGTCGAACCGTATTTTTTCTACTTCTCGAGTGCCATTAACTTCTATAAATCCTCTTATATGAATATAAATGCGGCATATTAGCCTAATCCAACTGTACCGAGTCATAAAATTATTTCGTTTTCTATTTTCAGTGAAATTGATATTTAGTAGTGCAATTCTTTGTTTATTTCAATGTTTTGTATGAACAAATTTGAAATAATTTAATCTGGAGTGTAAAAAACAGCATCAGAGAAATTTTTTTATGATAAAATGAACTTTTTTATGACATTACCAGCTGTAGGAATTGTTTTTGTTAATTATTTTGAAAACTTAAACCACAAGAAATAAAGTTTTACTTACGAAATTATTACATAGAAAATAAAATGGTGAAGTTGACAAGACTGCAAAAGGTATTAGATTCTAACATTCCAACAAATATTATTGACTGTCTGGTCGAATTTAGATACCAGAAATTGAAAACAAAAACGAAAAACTACATTGAACTAGAAACTATAAAAAATATTGTTGTTTAATTTCCAAAAATAATTAACAAAAATGATAAATAAATAAAGGAACTTACAGAAACTATTCACCTGTCAACTAATTTTCTGAATTTAAATTTTAAATGCCGAATTTAATCTTGAAAAAATCTTTATATTGATACAGTATTTTTTACATTGCACCAAATATTGAAAAATAATAATAATTAGTAGCGTGTGAAAATTTTGATATGTTATTGTGAAATAATTAATTTTTGTATATGGCCAGTAAAAGTCGTGCCTTAATGTTATATATTTTTATATTTTGCTTTCAATAAAACTGTTTTGTTTTAAACTTTTGTTTCTCTAATTATACCTCAACTAATGCTCAATGCATTTTCATCGGGAGACAGGAGATTGACAAATGACAAATGTCTTAATTGCAATATAAAGGGGTGCTGGTAATTTGGTTCTCGTCTATCAATTAGATATTGGACATTTGTCAAACTTTTCAGCATTTTATTCCAACCCTGTATACAATAAATCAATTTTTGACATGCAATAAGCAATTTTTTTGGTAAGTATTGGGGAGGTTCTGGAATTTTTATTAAAAAGGTCTGCACCTATACCTATAAATTTCTGAAATCTAAAATACAATTATCAGATTTCCAAAAATCTGACGCGCTCGAGTGAATTTTTTTTTGGATTTTTGACTACATAATATGCCTACCCCACCACGCAAACTGGCAGATTAGAATACCGTTGTTATCAGAGGCACTTGGGGCATACGTGGTATGAATATCTGACGCGCTCGATAATACCCAAGTAACTGTTTTTTCTAACATTTTTGAAAAACCGTACATGACATACCCATCGCTAAAATGGTTTTTACCATACGAGTTTATCCTTTCGAAATTACTTTATCTTTCAATTTTGATAGATCTCGACGGCGTTCAAGAATGTCGCCATTCAGCGACCTCGCCTCCCTAACTATAAACACTGTTTGATAGCTACAAATGTTTGACAGTAGCTGTGAGAACGCGTTAGAATTTCACGCAAATATGGTAGCGTTATTGAGAAAATAAAAACAATATTAAATAAGCACAAAACCTATTTTTCCAGTGTAAATGGATGCAATTGCATATTTGAACGTAGTTTTCAAATCTGATCAACTTTTATCCAAAACATTTTTCGATATTGTCAAATTGAAAGGTACTTTACTCTTGAGTAAAATTCATGATTTTTGAGAAACCTCGTACCTATATTACTGAAAAAAATTGATATCTGATAATTGTATTTTAGATTTTAGAGCATGCAGAACTTTTTATAAAGAATAGGTTGTTTTCTTAAAATTGATAATAAAAAAGTTCCCCATATGGAGCGAACTTAAGTGGACACACTGTATATATTTATGTTTTCTAATTACGCAATATCCATTCAAACATTGTGAATGAAGAACCATCTATCCGGCACACTTATTTCTTGCAAATCTCTAGTAAGAAGTCCTAACATGAACTTAAACACGTGCAGGGAATCGCTTAGCCAGTCTGATTACAGAAAAAACGTTTTATTTGAAGAAAAAAAAAACTATGCAACATTATTATTCATGGCTGCTTTTTATTGGAAATGTATACGAGTGAAGCTGTTACGAGCCGTGTCTAAGCTAGGCCAGTTTATAAACTCAAACAAAGTATTTACAGTTTTTTTTTATCTAGACTTGTCAATGGATTGTATCAGTGTATCTTTGGGGTCCATATGCCTTCCGATTTCAGCATGAGAATCATCATCACCTCTGTTAGAGCATGATTCTATCTATCTACATGTTAATTGGTTGGGCTAATGGAACCGCAAGGATCCGCAGTCAATATAACAACCTCACACACATCTAAATGTTGTGTTTATTAATATTTTTCTGATGAGCTGATAAACGCTTCTTAGATAGATGCCTTCAAATGCTAGGTGGGTACTCCTTTTTAATTCAGTCCCTTTTCGAGACTTGAGATCAAATTGATTGGGGTAGTTCCCCCTAATTTCTCTGCTTGATAAGCCTGTTTTCATCTATGTAGAGCTCATAAGCAATTATTCATACATTTACCATATCATTAAAAAATAGGTTCCTGTACTATAAGAAATGTTAATAGACTTCTGTAAAATTTTATCAAGATTCAACCTCCCAAAACATTCAGGTTTTTGATACGATATTGCTAAGGTGTAATCTTACTCTGTGGCTTGAAGGATAATTCGCCAGTGATCCAACTTTATGGAGCTTAAGAGTCAATAGAGTTTTCATTCATTCTTTTAAAATTTGCTAACCAATAGAGGGGCAGAGTTTTTGTATTTCAATGATGTCAAATTATCTTCATCCACCACAACGATATTTAGTGTTTGTTTCTGAGAAAAATTCATTATAGAGGAAGACATAAATATAAGTGATCCAATGTTTTATGGAAAGGAGTGTAAATTGGTGAACAAAACCAACAAAACATCATCTGTGGATCGAACAAGAGCAACAAGTCTCATGTACAAATTTATGATCTTAAAAAGGTTTCACGAGGAATTTGACAATTGTTTTTCATCTATTCAAAGACTGGTCTAAACAATAGTTAGCAATAGTCTAGATACCGAGCGGTACTGGAAGTACAGCATGTCACTTTGCTGAATAGTTCTGCTACGCGCTATCAAAGACGCACATAATATACGGTTTAAGGGGAATAAACCCAAGCATAAAATCTTATTGATTGTTCTTGGAAAAAATGCGGTCTTGATAGTCGAGTTGAAAGAGAGAAGAATTATACAGAGCTATTCAAAAGTCCCCTCCCCCCTCGAATCTTTTGAACGGCTACACTTACATTAATAAAATTTGGAGGGTGGAAATAAAGTGTTGTGAACTTCTCTGCAAATGGTAACAGGTGACGTAATAGTAATAGATGACGTCACAGTGCCATCCTGGCCAATAATTTTTATTATTGTTTAACGAGACGTTTAAGAGTTTACATAGGCAAAATGGTACGTACTCAAGCCGACAAAGTAGCAGCTATCTTAATAATTGGTGAATCTAGAAAGAATCTCCATAAAACGGAACGTTTATTTAATGAGAGATACCCAGATCGCCCTATCTCGAGAATTATTCGAGGGAGCTTCTTCACAAGTTTGAAGCAACAGATGTCTTCTAGTGACCTGCCCACACTAACCCTTTCCACTTTACAGATACAGAAGATCTGTATTATTTTGACACTATTAGCAATCCCATCATCATCTCTTTATTTTCCAACCTTCTCTATGAGTAGCTGATTCTGTATAGTACCCTGCTCTATAGGTCACTGGGGCAATCGGTCTTGCGTCGTTTCCTGTCCGTTTTTCCCACACTCCGGTATAGAGGTTTCTCCAGTTTTTTCCTGATTGATAAGATTCAAAATGTTTTAACCCTAATAAAGATAAAGCGATACGCTAATGGATTTAAGAATCGCTTCTACGCGTGACGTACTGTCGAAGAAAGAAATGGCTGAATGGAGACTTTTAGCGAATGTATGGGATAGATAAAATTATATTACATCTATTAATAAGTATTTAGAATGGGACGTTGTAAGGAATAACGCAGAACCAGTTGAAAAAGCTGCCGATAAGAAATAAGGTAATGAACTCGGCTGAACATACCTCTTAGTTTTTTTATTACGTTTGTCACACCTTTGAAGATTTTTTTCTTATTCAATGAAAGACTTCCATAAAAGATGTGTTACTGTTTGGTATTTTATTTTAAAAGAACGGTACATTTGTTTAACAAACAAAAATATCATTTTCAAATCGAAGAAATCATTTTAGGTTTAGATGGAACAATAATAGTACAGGAGCTGATGCATTTTTGATGTTATTTTATAATTTTTTTACAATAAGGGGTAGTTTTAACCCATAAAAATGTTCTGAGCCCATTAGTATGATATAGAAGATGAAGTAGATGGTGAGATGAGCCTAATCTCAAAAATTTTTATTCAAAATAATTGCGAGGTTTTGCCACTTTTTGAGCTTAATTTCATGAACTATAAATATAGTCAAAACCGCTCTAGTCGTGCGGGTTCAAATAGAGGAGCGGGACACCCCCAAATAGTCGTTTAGAAAATGAAAAACCGACCAACCTCGTTCTAGTCGCTAAGAACAGTCTATCTTTTTATTTTCGAGGGTGCTGAACACGAATATGACATTTATTTTTTTCTAAAATTAATATTAATATAAATATAAAATTAATATTACGTTAAGTGTTATTTTTTCATCCATGTGGTCTGGAATCTATTTCTAAACAATTCAACAAGGAGGGTCACTTATGAAGTACCCATACTCATTTCTATAGTGTCTTCTCTTTTGAAAGCGTTTTTTAGAACAAAATTTGATACAGCTGCTTTCATTATTGGATCACCAAATGTTGAATCCTTGTTAGTATTCATGAATTTTGGAAATAGTATTAGGTTACTTTTTTACACCATAAAAGGAGAATCCTAATTATTAATTAACCTATAGACTTGCACCTAATATTAAATTTAGGTAATTACCTGGAATGAATAAAGTGAGAACAGCTTTTCTTTCAGCCTCTTTTTCCTGGTACTTTACAGTCATCACTAAAGTGTCTAACACAAACACGGACATTTTGATATTTTTGTTTTGAAGGCATGCAGTGTAACTTCACATTATTAATATTTCTCATCCATGAGTCAAATACTTCAGGTTCACGTTTTGGAAACCGATGTTAAGCACTCGTTTTGTCTCAGCAAAACGGAACACAACAAAGTTTTTTACGTGGTTTGTTTATTTTTCCTTCCATTTTGACATCTTGACATTACGATTGTTGATGATCAGTGCCCTCTGCAGTTTGGCCGCATCGTAACATAAAACATTCTCTCCAATCCCAGTTAGAATTCTAGGTTGAAGTAGTTTATGGTTTTCAGCGATTCTAAAAAGTCTTTCACCAGCGAAGTTTTTATTCAAATGTCAGTTATGTCACTTTGACAATTCAAAGTGACAATATGAATATTAATGAGAAGCAATTTTCCGTTATTTTGCATCCTTAAGCAAAAAATAGTACTTAATCTAATAGATTATTTCGAGAATGAATGAAAAAGTGGAAATTTTTCAACCAGTGTGCAGGAAACATCAACCATCATTATTTTCTCCGGGCGTATTTTTAATCTCACATTTTGGTAACCTCTGTGTCTTCTGATTTGATACATATGGTTAGGGTCCTTTTATAGGAGAAGAACACCCCCTTTTTTTTCACATACCGACCAACCTCGTTCTAGTCGCTAAAAACAGTCTATCTTTAAATTTTCGAGGGTGCTGAACACGAATATGACATTTATTTTTTTCTAAAATTGGGGGAACATGGTCAAAATTGACTTTTTAACCGAAAATGCGAAAAAAACGATTTTACGATTTTCGACAATCAACTCGCGGTTTCTCGGCGAATAATTCATATTTTTTCACGAAAATTTAATGACGTCTTCTTCAACCAATTCTGGAGACAATAAAACTAGTCCGAAATCCACAAAGCATTTTACATTCGAGCAATAAATTGGAGAAATTTTTTTTTTGGAATTTTTGACTTTTTACGTACGATGAAAAAAGTTGAGTGAGGAAGT
>CAJUYI010006867.1:0-13032 GCA_910591695.1 Galerucella pusilla
ATTATTATTCTGCGATATCCATCATTTTGTAATCCAGAATGGCGTGAATAAAAATGGAATAAGTGTTACTAGAAACATAAAATTCATATCAATTGCTCAGAATGAGCATTTTTTTTCCGTTTCACAATATAAAGATGATGCAGCTTGAGTACACTGGAAACATACACTTTTTTTTAATACCTGGAAAATTGTTTATATTGTTCTAATATTGAGTACTGTTTCTTGTATTTCGGTAGATGTAATGGTTGTATTATTTCCTCTCCAAAGTGCTTCTGTCCCAGTCGTTGTGAATTGTCACATAAGCAGAGTATGTGAGTAGGTATTTCATCGTAGAGTTCACATTTTCTGCACATCGGTTCGCTAACTTTGCCCATTTCATGCAGATGCTTTCTCGGGTTGCAATGTCCCGTGTCACCAGGTCGGTAACTGCCTTCAAATTTCTCTTTCAACTACCCCAAGCTTGTGAACATATTGATTATCAAATTTGGAAGTATCATTACAGAAAATATAATAATACCTTATAGTTTCGGGGTCACGAAATTATCGGATTTGGGTTTGAGCTTTTACACTTCCGTTACTGGAAGACATATACTGATTGTGATTTTGGTGTATTCTTCAGCCCGTGATTAGGGTCCTTGAGCTCGCGGACGGAGAACATATACCTTGTACTGATGAGGTGCAAATACGCCGGTCTCCTAATTGCGGAAAAGAATGGTTGGTGTTAAATATCTTGTAGATATACAAACCTTGTTTTGACTTTGTGTAATCCAATATACGCCGGGTCCTATGTCCGGGAAGTAGTTGTTTCTTCTTAGTTGAATGGTCACTGTCTTAAAAAAATATTTCTTATTGCTCATGAAGCGTAGGAATTATTATTATTCTGCGATATCTATAATTGAATTTGATGTATTTTTTAATGTTAGTGGCTGTAACTTATGGGGTAGATAATTGGGAGATGTCTTTTCTGTCATTTTGAATGATCTTCCGTATGGTATAAAGTAGCTTTTGTTCCATACGAATATTTATATTTATTTATGAGTTAAAACTTGCTGGAATTAGTCTGGGATACTCTATATGAATTTATATAGAAACAAGACTAAAGTTATGGCGTCCTTTTAGTTGACAATCGCAATGGCATAATATAAATTTAGTTAATTAAATCCCACATAATTGAAAATTCCACAAACGCATAATATATTCAATTTGATACTTCACCTCTCTCACGAGCATAAGTTATATATTATGCTATTAAGGAATTTTTAATTATATTCCATTCAATTTACCTAATTATATGCACTTCCACAATTGAACTGGTTCTCAATATACTTACTTAAAATAGAGAATATATATTTATGTAATGCCTTGGACCTTTGAAATTCGGGTTGATACAGGCTTTATCGCAGTCCTGTAGACTCTTGATTTTGTTTCCCGGCTTATTCTCTTACTCTGCATGATATTTAAGGATTTATTATATATGCTTCATACCCTGATTAAATTCTTTGCATCTCGCTTTTTGTGTCACTTTTGTTATAGTGTATCTAATGTCAATGTGATGACCTTGAATTGTATTACATATTTTATGCAGGTAAATTTTCATCCACTATATTAATTTGAATTACATTTGAAAAGCATTATTTCTTAATATTCGAATTTATAAAAGAATTATATGCACGCCATTTGGCGGCTTTTCCTTCAAACGGAATAAAAATATGGGTCATCACATTAACAATAGTTACACTATACTGATAATTATTGTTCCCAAATATTTAGAGGTGTTAACCACTCAAAAAAATGGATCTATCCACAACTATCATAGAACGGGTACGATTTGACACTATTTTCAATATCTTATTACTGCACTGGTGCGTTTTTGAATACATTACCGCACTAGTGCGATAATAAGAATAATAAAATATTAATACCAGAATAAAATATTTAAAACAACACTGGATTTTTATAGATTTTTGCTTATTCAACTTTGACAATTTGATGACTTAACTAATTTATTTTATTTCCACAGTTTTGTTTGTCTTTGTTGCTATAACCACAGAATATGATAAACAGTACCTTATGTTTGCAGTCGATATTATTATACGTTGGACTGAATTTTTTTTAAATTTTTTGATATAGGTACTGTTAATAATACTAATAAACAGTTGTAGATGAAATTTTGTACGAAAAACACGTGTGATAGGAATTATTAACGCACCTAATGTGATAACACGACTCGGCCTTCGGCCTCGTCGTGCAAACTTCACATGCGTGCGTTAATAATGTCCATATCCCACTAATTACGTAAATAACTATTATTTAACTTCACTGGTTCATTCCTTTTCAATTTTCGTTTCCATATATTTTGTTCTTTCCTGATTCATTCTTCGTTCCCTTTTTTTACAATTTTCTCTAGTGTTTTTCCGAACCTCCTTTTCGGTCTCTAGCTATTATATGGTTAAATCATCAGCATATGCTATTGTTTGTTTTGATTTATTAATTATGCTTCCTTTGATATTACAAGTTTCAATTATGCCTTCCACTGCTATGTTAAACAATATCGCTGATAGTCCATCTCCTTGCCTTACACCAGCTTTCATTTCAAATTCCTCCGATGGACCTCCCCTTGTCATTACTCTTGCTCTAGTTTCTTTCATCGTCATTACTATCAACCGTATTATCTTTCGTGGTACATTTAGCTGCTCCATATCCTTTATTATTGTTCTCCGTTTCAGGCTGTCAAAAGCCTGCTTTAAGTCCATAAATAGCATTTGGACTCCAATATTGTGTTCATAACATTTTTCGATTACTTGATTTATAGTATTTATGGCATCTACTGTTGATTTTCCTTTTCGGAAACCTGATTTCATGATCTTTTTTAGTGTTTCATTTATTGTCATTGTTAATATTTTATATACGGAGCTTCAATTTACCTTCAGATATAGGTTAAACTGAATATCTCCATATATGTATACTTAACTAAAATATTAGGTACATCTGATAAAGTCGTCAAATGTGCCATGTATCGATTGTATTTTTGGATAATAATTTTTGATTATCAGGGTGGAAAATGTTTATCAAAACACATTTTTCATCCCATTTCAGATGCCTCCAGTGTCGACGACTACCATCCTCTAAATCTATTCGTTAAATTATTTCCAGTCAAATTGACTGACTAGCTTTTGTAAATATCTTAAGAAGTTTTGGCATATTTGGCGCAGTTTAACAGATATCAAATAAATAAATCATCAATTCCACTGTCGGCCTACTAAATCTTTTTTCCCGTTTCTGCTTTGGCACTTTGTTATTATTTTCAAAACTTTTATATCATTTATCGACGGATAAAGTTTAAGTGAAGTTTCAAAAAGAAAACAGTTCTATATATGTTAAAGGCAATTTTGTAGCAAACAAAGCCGTTTTGTAGACCGTGTATGTTGATGAAAAGAACAACTTTGTGGTGAAGTAAATAAAAGAAAACCGCTAGTTGAATGAGTGGAATATATGCTTTGAAAATATATGTTTTATTACATTTTAAATAAGTTGGTACAGGAGCTAGCGAAAATGAATGAAGTCTTTTCACTTTTAATTCAGTCAAAGGGTTAAATTGTGCGCTAAATAATTCGCCTGATGTCAACTAGCTGTCAAATCAAAAATGGAAAATTGCTAAAATAGTGCATATTCTGAATTTTATGTGATTTTACCTACGAATCCCCCTGTAATCAGTCAATAACACACAGTTGGCATCAATGTAATGCTGTCTATTACGCACGGTAAAAAAACGCTCAGCTTTAAAGTAATTCGCACGGCTTCCCTAGCAGCATCTTAGCAACTGTCAATAGACGTCGCCATTTTATTCAAAATTCACTATTTGAAAACATTCGATATTGCCACTATGAAAAACCCAATTGACTAAGTATGTATTGATTATAATTGAAAAATGGACTTTTGATTATCAACAATATATTAATAATGATTAAACGTTAGTTCTTTAATGTGCTTCTTTCATTGGTAATAGAGTGATAGAGATGGAGATGAAAGTTTACCAAGCACCTTTAATAATATAAGCAAAGGGAGCTATGTATGATTTATGTTTAATAACTGTATTGTTACTATAAACAATTATTATGATAACTGATATTATGGAATTAAATGTTATACAATAAAATTATTAAAAATATCTATTGTTGATGTAGCTCAAGTATTATTATTAATAAGATTATAAATACAAGTACAAGTAGGTCGTAGGTAAAGTATAGTACGTAACTCATGTTGTAAAGCATTTCACGCACTCACGGAATCATAACTTTTCCATTCGTGCGTAAAATGCTTCTTACCACACACGTTACGTAATATACTATTATGTGATGCACAATTTCTAATTTTGGTACTTGACAGCTGCCACCTGGCTGCGAAATTATCGAAAAAAATCAATATGCTAAGCTTAAATATTTGCATGTTTTTATGTATTCCATGTTTCAACTTTGATGTGAATTGTATAACTTGAAATCTATCAAAATTTAAAATATAAACAGTTGGTTCTTAGTTTCTCCGCGACTGGAATCGTAATCAGCGGCCAAAAAACCCATCTCCTATCATTTTTTTTAATATCAAACTGCATCAACCACTAAGGGTTATTATCAGTGGGACAATACAAGAAACAAGGTTTTAGAGTCACTGGTTTTAGTTAGCAATAAAATACAATACAATACATACAGTTATGTGGTAGGTACCTTAAATTTTAGAACAAAGATTAGTTTGGTTAAGCAACCCTAATACGTTTTCTATGTTGTAATTTTCGTTTAGTATGTTCTCTAATGAACCTTTAATACCGTGAAGTTATCTTTGTAATTTAAATTTAGGACACTGCACTAATATATGTGATACACTTATTTGCACATTACACATGTCACATATGGGTGGAATGTCTTTTGAGAGTAAATGCTGGTGGGTGAGTCGTGTGTGACCTATTCTAAGCCGTGTAAGAATCGTCTCTGCTCTTCTAGTTCTCGGCAGGTTAGTCCATGGTAAAGTGGATTTCTTAATTTCTCTCAGTTTGGTTGGAGAATGTGTCCAAAGCTCTTTCCAGTGGTTACCGACTTTTTTTTTAAGGTCGTTTTCAAATCTGAGCTGAGAATTGAGGATTCTGCGAGTGGTAGGGAGTTGTTAGTGGCTGTCTGCTTGGCACCTGCATCGACACGTTCATTACTATCGATTCCGATATGTGAAGGGACCCAAAGTATCTCTATTATTTTATTTGAACTAAGGATGTGATGTATTTGCTCTTTAATTCGCATAATTAAGTAATTGGTTGGATACATTTGTTTGATGCTCTCGATAGTGCTCAGTGAGTCAGTGATTATGAGGAAGGATTTTGAAATATGATCGATGCAGTGTTGTGTCGCCTTATATAGAGCATACAGTTCCGCTGAGAATATACTGTAATCATCAAGTTTGTATCCATAGGTGCCACTGTTTGTTACTACTGCTGACGATGTCTCGTGTTCAAGTTTTGATCCATCTGTGTATATAATTTCGTGGTTATGGTACTTCGTGAGGATGTGTCTAAAGCTATTTAGGATAAGTTTGGTGGGGTGTATATGCTTATTAAATTCAGTGAGCTGCGTATTACATCTCACGGTTTGGAGAGTCCAGGGTGGTGATGCCTCATCTGAACAGCTGTAAACTGGTGGATAAATAATGCTGTATTTTTGGCAAGCTCTATTAATTCTTTAATAGAATCGCGGAGTTATTCGTGGATGGGTGATGAAGAGGGATTGTAATTTGCTGGCGAAAGTAACGTTTTTTGCTGGATAAGATTTAATTGAGTGTACTCTTTTATTGAGTATTGTAAGCTAAGTAGGTTTAGTGGCATTTCTCCTGACTCTACAAGAATGCTTTCTCTTGGGCTCGTGTAAAATGCTCCTGCTGCTAACCGTAATGCTGAGCGTTGGTGTTGGATCACATCAAGTTTTGTTAATGCTTTTTTTGTTTGCTGTAGTGTACTTAGATTATGGAGCAATAGTCTCCATAATCTAAGTGAGATCGAATGTAATATTTATAGATATTTAGGAGAGTATTACGATCGCTTCCCCAATTGACGTTTGATAATAGTTTTAGCATATTGATACCTGAGAGACAGGATTTCTTAAGTTGTTCGCAATGTAAATTCAATTTTGGTGAAAATTGATTCAGTATTTCTCTAGTTATTCAGTTTGTTAGATAATAATTGTTTATTTATAGTTTATAACTAGATACGGACTAATTACCACACAACCGAACGTGTATTTTCTAGCAAACAACAACTTTCTCAACAGTTTGAAAAGTTTTAACTCGATCCTAGCGTTTTCGAATTATTTGTCGAAATCATGAAACTGTTTATTAATGACCTAATACTGAAGAGACGCAAATACGCCAAAACCGGTCTATAAGTGATGTTGCCCTTTCGGAGTGGAAACTAAAATGGTTGGTTTTATTTTTTAGATATAACAGCCCCGTTTATCTTTGAAGTGTAATTATTCAATATTCCAGGGAAGGAGTTGTTGCTTCTTAGTGAACGTTCTTTGTTCTTTGATTATACTAGTATACTGGTATCATACTATTTGACATCTATTCAACAAATCCTGCATCCTGTATCCACCATATGTAGTGGTGTCTTTTGTAGTAGTCTGTGATTTATGAAGAACTAGTCCCACTATGGCTGTGTACATCTACCTCATGATCCTTGTGCTGATCCTTGCTGTGTCAAAAAGTAGTTCACCTCCCCGAATTTCCGGCCCATCCAATATCTCCTACCAATCAAACTGACTTATATTATTCTTATAAATGAAACTAGCTGTTTCCAATTAATTTCATTATTTTAATTAATGAATATGTAAATTATGAGAATATATAATTCACATAATTCATTTATTAAATAGTGGAATTAATTAAAAAAAGTTTCACTTATAATAATAGTAGAGGTAGATTCCACAAATTAAGGGTTCAAACAATAAATTTAACCTAACTTACTTGGTGTGAGTCGACAATTTTACGTTCTACTTGTATGAAATATTAAAAGCCTGGGATGAAGAGGAAAATACTATTATCATACGATTAAGCAGCACAGCTGGGGTGATCTGCATAATCTTTGCAGCTTTCAGTTGATATTTCGATATATCTCAGGCACTCAGCCAAATGAATGCATTATTCACCTCGACAGTGTCATATTTTAAATATAATGTATTATCATTTATCTTTAAGACAGGAGTATTTAAAATATTGTAATGACATACAGTAAGTCTAGTTAATGTTACGAAATAAATTTATTTTTATATTAAATAATTTATATTCCTAGCAGCAGTAATGTTTGATGAAACGGGAAAACAAGACGGAGGAATGAATGAATGAATTTCAAAAACAATTAAACTGTACTATGCTATAAGCAAAAATTTTATTAAGAAAATATTAAAGCAAACAAAGATAAAAGTATACACAATACAGTATATAAAGCAGCACTGACCTTAAACTCAGGGGGCCTGTGCAGAGTTTTTCTATGCTAAAGTTAAAGGTTATGTAAATGTTTGTTATGTACGTATTTGAGCAATAATAATTCCACAAATACCTGATATGGGTAAAGCATACACACAAATTTAATTAAAAACTTACAAGACACAATAACAATAAAGCTAGGTTAAGTCACGTTTTCGAATAGCGCATAGCAAGGGGAACTTCCGATAACTATCTATTGAACAAAATTGAAATACGAGTACCACTTGTCGTAAAACCAATACAGCAGGACATTAACAACTACGTTCACAGGAGCTATTCATTTTACTGATATCTCTCCAGTACGTTCTGGAATATGAAGAATATGTTTTGTAAGACCATTTTGTCCACCACTATATGATAATTTCAATATTTCACGTATGCTTCTTCAAGTATAATGATGTAGATTATTCACCCGTGGATAGGGGGTGTGGATACTAGGTTTGGATGGATTCTTATAGCAAGTGTTCGAAGTGTGCTCCGTCTACTTCCTGATAGTAATACATCCTATTAGTAAACTTTTGTCGTACTCGTTCGAATGTGTCAGCTGAAATTGCATTGCATTCTTCAATAATTCTTTATTTCGAAACGCCAATGCTATCTGGTGCCGTAGTATAAACCTTGGATTTCAAGTACCCACATAGAAAAAAATCTAATGGTGTCAGATCTGGTGACCGAGGCCGATCCATCTACCTCGATATTCTTCATCCAGGTAACGTCTTACTGCACCATAATAATGTGCAGGACCACCATATTGTTGAAATGTTATTTCCAGATGGCCGAATTCATCTGGATTATCTTCCAGAATTTCAAGAATTAACGGCTGAATTGCATTTTGTAACATCTCCAGATACACTTCACCGCTTAAATTTGAATTTAGGAAAACAGGACCAACTATGTGGTTTTCCAAAATACCTACCCAAACATTGACTTTTTCTGGAAATTGGGTATGATGTTCACGAAAGGTGTGAGGATTTGTGTCACTCCAATACCTTACCATTTCAGCAACTATATCAATTTTTTCATCATCACTAAATGTTGGTCGACCATATCGTTTGGCATCTTGAACACTACCTGTTGCTTCAAAATTGTGAAGAAGCTCCCTCAAATAAGTTCTCGAGATATGGCGATCTGGGTATCTCTCATTAAATAAACGTTCCGCTTCATAGAGATTCTTTTTAGATTCACCAATTATTAAGATAGCTGCTACTTTGTCGGCTTGAGTACGTACCATTTTGCCTATGTAAACTCTTAAACATCTCGTTAAACAATAATACAATTAAATATTTGAGCTATTTAGGAAAACTTTGCAAAGCAACAAATACTATCAAATTAAAAACGGCATTTTTTTGTCAACTAACCAGAGGCGGACTGAAAAATCTTCAATGTTAAAATGTGAAATAATAATTTTGATATTTATTTAATTCATCCGTCAAAATTAGTTTGAACCCAAACAAAATTAATATGGCTATGTAACCAATTTCAAACGAAATATCACTTGCCATAAGGTACTATTTAAAATTATTGGCACTGTGACGACATCTATTACTATTACGTCACCTGTTACCATTCGTAAAGAAGTTTACAGCACTTTATTTCCACCCTCCAAATTTGATCAATGTATCAAAAGATACGAGGGGGGGAGGGGACTTTTGAATATCACTGTATAATTTGTTTAATAGCAGAACAAGTAATAAGCTTTATAAATGTAATAAACTATAGTGTTTTAGTTTGACAGAAAAATTTATACATAAGCAGGTAATTTATAGTCGTGGACAAAATATAGTATTCTTCTCGCATATAATGGCTATTATTCACTTAGGTGTTTATGTCACTCGCCTGCGGCTCGCGACTCAAACGCACTTTCGTAAATAATACCCATCATTATATGCTTGTTGAATAATATACTATTGCATCACCTAGTTCAATCCTTTTTAAACTAAAATAACCAACTCCTAGTTGAATAGAAACATGTGAAATAAAAATAGTAAATTATGTCACATTTTTTTTTAATATTTCGTCATAATTTTGTGCATAAATTGCTACAATGAGATTAGAGAAGAAAAATATGGAAAAGAAAGATGTAGCGGTGTTGACTAAAGGTAGATAATATGATATCTTATCTTATCAGTATGGGAGCTATTTTTTCCACTCAATGACTGTTAACATCTTCCTTTTATACCGATAGGTTCTGTCGAATATATTTTTCGCCGACTTTACCGGAAAACAAATTATATGAACACCAAGAATAGGGCGTAAAGTATTGTTTAGCAGCCAAGGGGCGGAAAATCCATGACGCCACGATTTTTGAAGTTTTTCGCCATTTGTCACTAGATGACTTTGACGTTAACTTGAATTCTAATTAAACGTCAGTGCATGTCAAAGTTTTTCGCTATTTCCTATTCGACAGTGTCACACATCAGGAAACTCCTTAACAGCCCTTAACTATCAGCTACCCTCGTTTCGCTACGCTTTCTCGTGCATCTAATAGTGAAAACCGTTTTACAGAAGTGATAGAGTTTGTTCAACCAGCCGTAACGTCATAATCGGTGACGCTGTTTACGTTTGTCTCATATTAGCTGAAAGTTATTCTACACTTAACCTCAAAGTCATAATCAATGGCATATTATATTAAGAATTGTTTTCAAAATATGACAACTGAACTCTCAAAAGTAACAAATAAAATTTACGTCGACATTAGTTAAGAAATACGTTAATGACGTCATAATTCCGTCTCATCCATTTCATGAATGAGAGATCAAGATGGACAATGAATGATGTAACGGCAAAGAATGGTTGAACAAACTCTAGTTATCTCAATTGAATAAAGTTTTTTTTTCAATATTCAATTTCATGAAAAAAAATTAGGCGTGAGAAAATATTAAAACGAAAAACACGGTTCTCTCGATTTTTTTAGAATCTTTGACTAATAAATGATGAATAGAGTTCATATAAAGCTGCATTTACATTCAATTCCAAGTCAAATTTGTTTTGAAATTGGCGTGTTTGTCATATGAGGGCAGAACAGTATCATTTACATTGGAAAAAATTCGAAGCTGACTTCAAAGTGCACTTCGAAGTGGGACAAACAGTTTGCTGATGGCAAATAAAAATTTAAGAAATGTCTAATTTTGAGGTTAAGCTGCAGGTCATCAGGTCATGTCATTATTTGTTCACTGCCGTTATGTTATTTACTTTTATATAAGCATGAGTTATCTTGGAGAATTGGAGGACAGTAACGACGAAAATGAAATTATTACAGTTCGACCCGAAAATGAGATTAACAACGAAGAGCTTTTCTAACCTATAAATTTCTTCAATGAAAATGATAAATTATCAAATGTCAAACTGGGCTTTGACTTCGAAGTAAATGTAAATGCAGCTTAATGGTGTGCGTCATCGCTTGTGACGTATATACGGTTTTTGGTTATGTCGTTTATTTTATTTGCTAGTTTGACAGCTAAAATCATCAGGATCCTATTCAGCCAAATTCAAAAAGGCTAGAAAATTAATTATTAACAGCTCCTTTTTCTAACGGAAAATACTTGAGAAAACTTTTAAAATGCTGATGTTTTTTCGTGTATCTAGATATATTTTTGTATTATTTAAATAAATATAACAATAAGATGAATATTCACTTTTAATAAATAATAATTGACCGTGAACAACAAAGTATAGTCCTGACGAGAACTGTTAGTGGGACAGTAGAAAAAGACGTGAGACAAATTACCAATACGAAAAGTACGTTTGCATCCCATTTTGAGCGGTGTAATTTCTCCCGATTGATAGGTCGCGCTTGCTCGTAATCTAAGTATCAACTTATCAAACTTCTCAAGTCAAAGATTAGGGTTAACGTTTATTATACATTTAAACGGTTCATTATTCATGATATTCCATTTAGAATTAATCACAGACCTGCCTATTTTTCCATTTTTCCAACGTAATGTGTTAGAAAGACATTAACAATCGATGATGCACACCAAGAAGGGTATTAAATAAACTATACAAAAGCTTCAGACTCACAACGTTGCCATACATTTTTCGATTGGATGTCAACTTTCGCCGGAAACGATGAAAACCACTAAAACGCTCCCCCCTGCAACCCCCCTACATTTTACCTGGTTGGATTTTTAGTTCCTGTATTCCAGACGGCAGTTTACTCCCTTCCTTGTCATTCGTTTTCTGTTATTAATTTTCTTCCTTTTTCATTTCATTTTGGGCTAACTGCACTAGTCTATTACTATTAATGGGGAAAATAACCTTTGCCTCAGAGATGGGGTTAGTTACGACAGTAAAACTGTAGCTCGTAAAACTCCACACTAGATTAATTCATTTTCGGTGTAGGTATACCAAATCCATACATTAATTTCTAATTTTATGGTTTCGTACTGCTTCTTCCACCTAGTCTGTTGCCTCTGATTAAATTTTTAAAATGTCACTTTCATCATCTTAAACGTTATTTAATCCGCTCAGGAATTAATCTTTTAGCTTATTAAACGAGTACAAATTTCAAAAACACCTTGATCAAAATACTCATCTATCAAAAAATAATGATACTTTAAAATGCCCACGGAAAAAGTTTATCACCATAATATACATAAAAGTGTTCACATCCATCTAGCGTATTTGTACTTACGTATATTGTAATAAAAATTCAGTTTTTCCACATGAAACGTGCTCATAAATTTCCTCACAAGTTTACAGGAACGCTTTTAGATAGCCAATTTTGTGCAGTTGGAGAAAAATTGTTGGCAATTGAATGGCACTATAGGTGCTACGTCCAGCGGATAAAAGAAGCAATAAATCGAAGTGATGCTCACGCGTTTGGCAAAAAGCTACTTCAGTTATGCTAAGTGGAAGTTCGTTACAAATCGTCAAATGCAAATATACATTTTTTTACAAATACCAAGAGAGTAGCATACAATACACTTATAATCTGATATGATTCAAATAATACCCTTCATGGTGTGCGTCATCAATTTTTAATGTCCTAACACATTACGTAGGAAGAAATGGAAAAAAGCAGGTCTGTGATTAATCCTAATCAAAATATCACAATAATAAGCCGTTTAAATGTATTACAGACGTTAACCAGAACGTACAAAATTTGATTAGTTGATGTTTAGAATATGCACAAGCGCGACCTATCAATCGGGAGAAATTACGCACTCAAAATAGAATGCAGACCTACCTTTCGTAGCGACAATGTGTCTTACGTCTTTTTCCAATGTCCCACTCACAGCTCTCGTCAGGTCTGTACGTTGTTGTTTACGGTCAATTATTATTCATGAAAAGTGAATATTAATCTTATTGTTATATTTATTTAAATAATACAAAAATATGGCCAAATACACGGCAAAGCACCAGCATTTGGAAAGTTCTCAAGTATCTTCAGTTAAAAAAAGAAGCTGGTAATTATTGATTTCATAGCCTTTATTTATCAAATTTAAGATCATCTATGTCAACATAAAGAATAAAATAAACGACATGCCGAAAACCCGGATATACGTCACAAAC